>SZWC01021788.1:0-12283 GCA_023375785.1 Penium margaritaceum | reverse complement strand
TCTCTCTCTCTCTCTCTCTCTCTCTCTCTCTCTCCCTGTTCTATCTCTTTCTCTCACACACACACTCTCTCTCTCCCTTCCTCTCTCTCTCTCTCTCTCTCTCTCTCTCTCTCTCTCTCTCTCTCTCTCTCTCTCTCTCTCTCTCTCTCTATTTATATACATATACACATATATGTATATATGTATGTATGTATGTATATTTCCCCCTCTCTCCGCCACTTCCATCTGGCTCTCTTGCTCTTTGTTGTCCTCATCTTATGCTTTGACATCGTACTTGCTCTCTCCATTTCCCCCTTACCATGTGCACCATGACACTGGGTAGTTTCCTTTTTGGAGTATGGTTTTTTGTAGCATGTTCATCTCAACAGAAGATCATCCATCTAATGTAGCGAGTAGTTCATCATTTTCACATTCTATTAGTAGGAGGTTCTTAAATCTCCCCTCGTGCTCCATCTTCCCCCATGATGGTTGGATGTCTTTACCTTGTTGCCTCTTTCTTCTCCTTGCTTCCCTCTTCACCCATGTTCACCCCTTTGTGTAACTTATCTTTGTCTCTGTTGGCATGAAGTGATAACTGCGCTGGATTTAAGCTACAGGCTGGCGCAGTCAATTCTTGATTCGGAGGTTCTTACAAGAAGTTGCAGATTTTTTCTGTGACTTGTCGGGAAAATTCCACTTGTGAATCTTCCACTGTACAGGCCAGTTGATTACTGGAATAATCTCGCAATTGTTGTGTTCACAACTGGGGAGTGTACATAACTATGTTGGAAAGTCCAAGAGAGGAGTGACCACCTCGGTTTTCTCATCTACGTTGGACAACTCAACAACAGTCTCAGACGAGGCAGGTTGGAGGATGCAACCCTACGAGGTGTGCGCATGACATTGTACAGGCAGTACCGAGGTTGTCTGAGCCAGTACACGACCTCGTCAATGAATCACTACATCATCAACGTGTTGTCCAATGCTAGATGACGCTTTACTACATCAGGAGGTGGTGCCGTCGAGACTACCTACAAGGGAGCAGAAGGGACTAGACTCCCCCAAGCGTAGCATCATAAAAGGAGGGGCTGGTAGCCATCACACCTTATCTCAGCAATCCAGTGCAACTCAGTGACTGCTACCGCCATCAACTCTGCAATTCTACCATCTGCTGAAGATCGCCTCCGTCGAACCAGTGAGCCTGGCAACACTGCCAGCTTGGCTAGGAGGCGCCCTGACTTTCTGGAAGCTTGTCATCCTACAAGACACGCCAAGACTCTTGCTGCACGGCTAGACGCCTGGCAAGACGTTGCGCCCGGTTTGGGCCAGGACTAGAGATAGAGCTTTGCTGTACATATGCTGCTATGAGACTTGTACATAGAGCTGTTGTACATGTACTTTGTTTTTTCTTGATGCAATCACAAACTCCCAAAAAAATAGCTTCCGCACTTTGCATGTTTTCCCTTTTTGTACAAGTCAAGCTCGGCACACCAAGGTCCTGGCACAACAACAAGGTCTATCAAGCCTTTGCTGTGTTCGTGCGAAATCTAACATGGAATCAAAGCAAGGTCATGCTTCTAGCTAGAACAGCAGCAGTAACAGCATAGTAGTTGTTGTAGCTGGTGGAGACGACATCCACCATCATTGTACAAGTGGGCGGTAGCATCAGAGTTGTCGCATTCGTCTTGCAGTTCAACCTGGACATTGCACAACCAAAGAGGTATCCATGAGTGGCATGGAGCCTGAAGATCAAGGGGGAGGAACACCTCCCCTTGACAATCAAGCTGTGCTACATGGTTTGCGCATTGGTCAAGAGCAAGGGCGCCATGTTGCAGATCATGCACAACACCAAGCAGCAGAGGCACAACGCTTGGCGGAGCAAGCACAACAAATGGTGCAACAGGAAGCATTAGAGCGACGAGCTTTGGAGCAGGAAAGGGAGGCATTAAGACAGTAGCTTGCAGCGCAGGAGCTTATTCGATAGAAAGAGCAGCTCACTCGTGTTGCTCAAGATTCACACACGCAGCAGTTGCAGCAGTCACATGCTGCCTTGGCGGCACAGAATGCTCAACTTCAGCAGCAGCTGGATTTGACTCGACAATAGCAACAGCAGATGCAACAACACATGATGCAACAACAACAGCAACTGGAACAGCAACAGCCTATGCGGTGGCAACAACTGTCAGAAGGATCATCTGCTCAACTGCCTCAAGCAAGTCCTCCGCCAGTCATGCAACGAACTAACCCTCAGCAGGTGCAGACTGGAACACCCGCAAATGGAAGAGTGCCACAAGAGTTTATGGCACAATCTCAAGGCATTCATGGGGTCCCACCCATGGTACCATACTAGCAGGCTCAGCCGAGGCTCATGCCACAGGCCTATATGGCCCAACTTGCAACAGCAGCAGCAGCAGCAGTAGCAACAGTTGCCGCAACAGGAGTACCACCAGTCCAACCACATGGAGTCATACCCATGCAGCAGTTTCCCATGCATGCCTAACCAACGGCAGTGCAAGGTATCCCGTTTCAGCGTTTGGATAACACATTACCTGCAGCAGTAGCATCTTTATAGCTGCACAATATCAGAGTTGAGAAGTTCGATTGTGGGAAACTCCCACATTGGGCGCATAAGTTCAAGCAGGTCGCCCAGATTCAGTCTGTGGGAGTTCTACAACGGGCACTATCTGCCTCCACTTGCGGGATCATCATCACAAGCAGTGTCGGAATTCAAGTTCTACACCCGTGCTGCATACATGGTGTTGGACAACGAGCTGAGTCCTTGCATCCAACAGGATATCAGGATGTTTGAGGAGACAGCTGAGCCTGCTCGACTTGCATGGTCCTACCTCCTATGGACCTACATGTCAATGGACTCTACCTTCAAGTCTCACCTCCTGACTGAGCTATCGCACATCAGCCTCAGCAGCTTCAACAACATAGAATACTACATCAACAAGGCAAAGTCTCTACGCGATCAGCTTGCAGTAACATATGCTCCTATCTCGAAATCCGTGTTCGTAACCTTCCTCCTCAATGGATTGACTTGCGAATGGGAGAATGTGTGACATGTGCTGAAGTTAAAGCAGTAATCTAAGTTGACAGAGGCATACGTGTACAAGATGCTAATAACAGAGCAACGCGACCGTAAGCTTGTAAAGGAGAAGGTCGGGCTTCTGTCCAACACACCGTTTTCTTCAGCAAGTACAACCCACGTCAACGCACCTCATCCATCGTGGAAGAGACAGCCCATGATGAACTCAACATCTTCCCAGGTCACTCCCCGACCAAGTCTAAACACCAACTCTCGCAACGCAAGTGGCCGGCGCATAGGATCACGACCTGCATTAGAATGCCACTATTGCAAAAAGATTGGCCACAAGAAAATAGACAGGAGAAAGCGGATTACGGATGAGGCAGTGGCAAAGAAGCAAAAAGGCTACCAAGGCAAAAAGCCTGGAGACAAAGGGAAGGCGACGAAGGATGGTGACAAGGAGAAGAAGACTCAGGAGTCAGTGAAGAAAGGCAACAACGGAGGCAAGAAGGAGTTTGGTTACTCAGCTCTCGTGTTTCAACTCTCGGATGCATAAAGCAACGGCCTTGTTTGCTCACCGTATGTGTGGTACCTCGATAGTGGGTGCACATCACACATCACATTTGACAGGTCCTGTCTCTAGGACCTCCAGCCTAGCACAAAGGGCTTTGTGACAGTCGCAAACAATAAGAAAGTCCCAGTGTTGGGAAAAGGCAGAGTGGTAGTGACAGGCTACGACGAAGCTCAAGTGAAATTTAGAGATGTTCTCTACATCCCTGAGATTGCCGTCAACTTGCTATCACTCGGACAGCTCATGAAGAGGGGATCTCACATTGTGAACAACGGCAACAATATCACCCTACGGAACAGTGAAGGGGAAGTTTTTGCCGAAGGCCGTCTTATGCCATGCGGCATGATCGGACTTGACTTCAGCCCTCCCGTAACAGCAGCCCATAAGTCTCCCTGTGCTGCCGCAAGTCTACACCAATCTTCTGGTGCAGACGTCAGAGTGAGGCACAAGAGATTAGGTCACATTAGCTACTAGTTATTCAAGACCATGAAGAAGCAGCAGCATGTTCATGGAATTTACATCAAGGGCAATGACGGCAAGAGGACTTCTGATCCCTGCGAGGACTGTGTGAAGGCAAAACTACCACGGCAAGTGTTTCCTCCCGCGAGCAAGTGCGACATTTCAGACAAGCTCAAGTTGGTCCACACTTACATCTGCGGACCACTACCAGCTGCCACGATGAGTTCGGGTCTCCGATACGTTCTTCTATTCATCGACGATGCAACCCGATTTGCTTGGTGCTTCGCTCTCAAGACAAGAGACGGAGCATCGTCCTGATTATTCAAGTGGCTGGCTATGGTAGAGAGGCAGAGCAACAGGAAGCTAAAAATCCTACGCTCTGAAAACGTTGGAGAGTTTACTAGCACTGACTTCATGTCTCGTCTAGAAGACATGGGTATCGTGTACCAGTTTTATGTGCCCTACACACCACAGCAGAACAGAGTTTCAGAACGTGCAAACCGCACGATTCAAGAGATGCTCAAGTCGATGCTTCTTGGAGCACAACTTGACAATAACAAGTGGTCATCCGCACTCAACCAAGCAGTTTGGGTGCGCAACCACGTACCTCACACAGCATTACCTAACATGACGCTGTTTCAAGCATGGCATGGCAACAAGCCAGACATCAAGGGGCTACGGACATTTGGCTGCATGGCTTTTTCTTCATGTGCCAAAGGAGTGAAGGAGGAAGCTGACTGACAAGGTGTCTTGGGACTTGTTCATGGGGCAAGTATCCAACATGAAAGGATGGGAGTTCATCAAAATGGACCCACAACACACCATCAACAGCCGAGATGTAGCATTTTCTTAGAATCTGACACGCACAACATGGGAGGCCAAGCAGAAAACGGCCCCAGACCTTCTACAGACTTTCTACGAATCCTATGTCAAGTCTATTGCGGAATCAGAAGAAGAAATGGCCACACATCCACTCACCCTTTTGAATCTGGATGAGGCGGATAATGAGGCGGTGTGCGCACGTGTGCCCTTCGACACTCACCACCTTGAAAGCACCACCCTGGACGATGACTCGGTTGATGTACTGCATTATGAAGCCGAGACAATGGGTGAGCAAGATGGTTCGCAACCATCAAGGAAGGTTCAGCCTCCACTTGCTGTGGACAATTGACATTTCACACGCCTCCTGCAACAACAAATGGAGCAAATGCAGGGAGATGATAAGGAGGAGTGCAACCTTGCCATAACAACGTGCTCAGTGTTCAAGGAGGACTAGGTCGTCCTTGCTGAATTTTCCACGACACACCTTGCTACACTTGTTTCACGCCCTTTGAAGGAACTCCCACTGGATGCAAAGACATTACGAGAAGCTCTAAGTGGTGAGCATGCAGCAGACTGGAAAGCAGAACTTGATGCATAATACAGTAGCCTGATGGAGCAGAGGACGTGGGAACTCACAGAACTACCATCGCATGCACGGCCCGTGAGGGTGAAGTGGGTTTTTTGCATCAAGACCAAGGCTGACAGGAGCATTGACAAGTTCAAAGTCCGACTTGTTGTAAAAGGCTTTACACAGGTGGATGGAAATGACTTTTTGAAACCTACGTGTCTGTAAGTTGCTACACGACAGCACGCATCATGCTTACCATGGCAGCGGTTGAGGACTACGTTGTGTAGCAACTTGACGTGAAGAACTCCTTCTTGCATGGAGAGATGGACACTACCGTCTTCATGAAGCAGCCGGAGGGATACGACGATGGAAGTGGAAATGTGTGCAAGCTGGTCAAAAGCCTCTACGGCTTGAAGCAAAGTCCACTTCTCTGGTACCGGAAGCTACAGGCACTTCTGAAGAACCTCAACTTCCAACCANTCTGTAAGTTGCTACACGACAGCACGCATCATGCTTACCATGGCAGCGGTTGAGGACTACGTTGTGTAGCAACTTGACGTGAAGAACTCCTTCTTGCATGGAGAGATGGACACTACCGTCTTCATGAAGCAGCCGGAGGGATACGACGATGGAAGTGGAAATGTGTGCAAGCTGGTCAAAAGCCTCTACGGCTTGAAGCAAAGTCCACTTCTCTGGTACCGGAAGCTACAGGCACTTCTGAAGAACCTCAACTTCCAACCATCAGCCTACGACGACTGTCTCTTTCTTCACCGACCTGCACCTGAAGCTCGTCCAGACTACTGTGCCCTTGTGTACGTGGATGACATCTTCATCATCGGCCCATCTACACAGTTCATCAAAGAAACGGCTACAACAATGGCCAAAGAGGTGAACATCACGCTCAAGCCGTCCTTCGAGATTTACCCCGGCATGAACATTAAGCGCAACCACGACTTGTCTATCTTAGAGCTGAGCTAAGAGACCTACTACACAAAGCTCCCTGAACGCTTTGATGTACCTGATTGACGTGTACCAACACCCTTAATCCAGCAACACTTGATGCATCACGGACAAAGGGGGAGGAGTGAGACCGACTACCGCAGCAGAGTGGGGTCACTCATGCATGCTGCAAGTTGCACTCAACCGGACCTACAGTACGCAGTAGGGAACCTTACACGTGGGAACGAGACTTAAACAACGCAGGCTTGTAAGGAGCTCGATCGAGCCCTTATGTACATGAGCGCCACAAAAGACGCAGCACTCCGCTTTGGCACCTCGAAGGACCTGGAGCTCAAGTGCTTCGTTGATGCAGATTTTGGAGGCACAGAGGAGGACCAACGGAGCACTACCGGCTTTGTGTGCCTTCTATCAAGAGCTGCAGTCTCATGGTCAAGCAAGCGGCAGAACATCATTACACTCAGCTCAGTCGAAGCTGAGTACGTGGCAACAACATCAGCCACACAAGAGGTGACCTATCTATGGAACCTCCTTGACGACATCAGATTTGGGCAAAAGAAGCCCACTAAAATCTACGTCGACAACAAGTCCGCGATCGACCTCGCAAACTCCACAAAATTCCAAGGACGCACAAAACACATCGACATATGCTTCTACTGGATCCGGTCAAAGATGCGGCTCGTACAAGTGCCTGGTTCTAAGCAAGCAGCGGACTTCCTTACCAAGACAATTCCAAAAGACATCTTCAATCGATACGCTGTCAAGTACGGACTCACCTCAAACGAGCTCTCGCAGTACCGGCAAAACTACACCGAGCTCTTCGGCACGCGGAAGTCAACGATTCGCACCCTCACCATGACGGTGAAAACTAGTGGTGACCTGCTCATATGCTTCATGGTGTATAGAGCATGTGGAGTACCACGTGCAGCTGACAGGGGGAGAGGGGACTAGGCGCATGTTGTCACAAACACTCCACACGTCAACTGGATGTCGTATCCTGCAACCCCACCGCTACACGGCAACAATGTAAATCCAGAGTGCAGCACAGCAGAAGGCAACAAGCCTCAAATTTCAGAGTTCGTTAAGTGAGGAACCTGGACAATCACCCAAATTTCAACTTTTCAATGCGCCAATTTCCTCGACATCGATGCCGTTCAAAAATCAGACTCGTAGCTCTTTTTCCACAAAGGAGCAGCTGGTTGCAGCAGAAATCCATCTTCAGCAGCTTCCAAATCAGCGTCTTCAACAAGCAGCCGCAGCTGGAAATCCTTCGGTGCAAGTTTTGTCTCCGCAAGTTTCATCAGAGCAGGTTTTACAAAAACCTATTGACCACTCTGCTGCCACGGCTAGTCGTCGCGCGAGACGGCGACGTCAACAGGAACCCGCAACGTCGTCACTCGACAAAACCATGACGCGACCGCCAAGGGGCAGCTTCGGAATGTGACCGCGGGCTTGCAACCCAAGCTCACTCGCTCGCGCGAGCGACATTTTGCTCGCGCGAGTGAGCGAAGTTGGCAGACAGGTCCCCAGGGCGTTCCGATCCGGAAGCCGTGAGGTCACCACCTCCAGCATCATTGCAAGAAAAAGGGAAAAGACAAAAAAGAAAAAAATACAGAAAGGACTTCACTTTTTTGCACAGCGAAGCGAACCGGGGGGGGGGGGGGGGGGGGGGGGGGGGGGGCGCGAGAACGGCGGCAACTCACCTCGCCAAAACGTGCCCCTTGCCATCGGAAGAGGTCAGCGCGGCCATCAACTTCAGCAATGCTCTCGCCACGACCGGTGGAAACGGTCAAGTGAAAGGCCGTGGAGCAGGACGCGCGAGGGAGCAAGAGCAAGACGGCAGAAAGCAAACTCGGACACGGCACGCGGAACAATGACAGAAACGAGCAACTCGCCACTCGGGAGTCAAGGATCGGCCGCCGTATCCATCTCCACCATTTCTGGACCAACTGGCGGAGGAACAAGACACCCGTACAGACATCGATGACCCAACTCCCGCTCAAAAATTCCAACGCACGCAACCTGCCGGCGGCACTACAAGCAGCAATAGCAGTTTTGGCACCTCTCTTGGCGGAGGAGACCACCTACTCGAGAAGAAAAACTCAGCTTCGTATAAAGGCTCGACAAAGAGACACCTGCCCAGCGTTCTCTCTCTCGGGAATGAAGTTCTCAGCAAGAAAATGCCTTCTCACGAGAAGGATGCGGCCACGGGTCGTCCTCCAATAGCGAACGGAATCAAGCAGACTACAGGAATGGCCTGAACTCGTAACTTTGGGTGCGGCTGGCTGTTGCTGGAATGCGTAGTTGGGCCTCCTCAACGATCGATTTCAGCGATGGCCAGCAACTCCTGTCCGCGGGGTTTTCGCCTTTCAGTTGTCTAGGTAGCGTGGCTCGGCACTCAACATCGCTCCGTCCTCCAACGATCCTGGCGGGCCCCACAAAGAACAAGAGTGAGTGAATGGAATCGGCTCAACAATCCCCGTTTCAACCAATCACGTGCGAACATCGTTAGTTGGAACCTCGACGTGCGTCCGCGCTCGGGAGGAGACCCTCCGGACCTGACCGGTTGAACATGTCTTCTGACCGGCGACGATGATGAATGGTAGGCGACGTAAAGTTTGTGGACTCCTGAAGTCCATCAACAAAATGCGCCATGAACTGTCCGACGGCGTTCAACGAAGGATTTCAACGACAACCAGCCGCACCCTTTGTTCTCCAAAACAACACACTGCACAACAAAGGAGAAACACTAACCTTTTCTACTCCTCCTCCAAGCATGAAGCAGGTCCGAAGTTATTTTTTGGCCTTAAATCCCATCCTGCTTGCTCGCGTGCGACCCTTCTAAGGCAAGACAGTTATTTCTTGGAATTTCCACCCATGGGAGTGATTTTCAAGAAGGGTCATACGGAGACCCCAAACAACCCAACTGGAGGTGGAAAACCCAAGGCACTACCCAGGACATTGGGAACTCCACAGGACAGAGTAAAAATCGAGGAGGAGTCAAAAGTCGCAACTACGCTTGGGGAAATGACAACTTTGGCACCAGGGACTGCTCCACACCACGTGGAATTTGGAGCCTGGAAAAGAGCCCAAGGAGACCCGAACTACGTTCGACGAGCACCAGGAAGCTGATATTGGGGTCGGACATATCATCTTCCGGCCGATAAACTACTCGAACTTCATCTTTGAGACTCGAGCTTCTGACGAAGACGTGGACATCCCTCTTATCGAACCAGCTATTCTGGCTACCGAAGAAATCATTAAAGTCTTCACCTCTGGGCAAAATCAACAAGGTGCCCATCATCACCAGCACTCTTATCGTGGGGGAGTGTTGGCATGAAGCGATGATTGCACTCGATTTATGCTACAGGTTGGCGTAGTCAATTCTTGATTCGAAGGTTCTTACAAGAAGTTGTGGATTTTTTCTGTGACTTGTCGGAAAAATTCCACTTTTGAATCTTCCACTGTACAGGCCAATTGATTACTGGAATAATCTTGCAAGTGTTGTGTTCACGACTAGGGAGTGTACATAACTACGTTGGAAAGTCCAAGACAGGAGTGACCACCTTGGTTTTCTCACCTACATTGGACAACTCAACAACAGTCACAAACGAGGCAGGTTGGAGGATGCAACCCTACAAGGAATGCGCATGACATTGTACAGGAAGCACCGAGGTCGTCTGAGCCAGTACACGACCTCGTCAATGAATTACTACATCATCAACGTGTCGTCCAATGCTGGACGACGCTTACATCAGCAGGTGGTGCCGTTGAGACTACTACCTACAAGGGAGCAGAAGGGACTAGACTCCCCCAAGCGTAGCAGTATAAATGGAGGGGTTGGTCGCCGTCATATCTTATCTCAGCAATCCAGTGCAACTCAGTGACTACTACCGCCATGTCCTCTGCAAGTCTGCCATCTGCTGAAGATCGCCTCTGTCAACCCACTGAGCCTGGCAACACTGCCAGTTTGGCTAGGAGGCGCCCTAACTTCCTGAAGGCCTGTCATCCTACAAGACACGCCAAGACTCTTGCTACAAGGCTCGATGCCTGGCAAGACGTTGCGCCCACTTTAGGCCACGACTAGAGTAAGAGCTTTGCTGTACATATGCTACTATGAGACTTGTACATAGAGTTGTTGTACATGTACTTTGTATTTTCTCAATACAATCACAAACTCCTTTAAAAAATAGCTTCCGCACTTTGAATTTCTTTCCTTTTTGTACAAGTCAAGCTTGGCACACCAAGGTCCTGGCACGACAGCAAGGTCTATCTAGCCTTTTTTGTGGTCTTACGAAATCTAACTGTCTATGCACAATTCCATGTTTGCAAGAAACAAAGCTAGAAAGATGATTGTGCAAACATGAAATGTATACCACTTGGTTGCCTAATTAATTCTCTTTCCTCTTAAGTGTCCAGGTCGACTGTTTTTCGAACACTAGCTCTTGTTACAAGTAATGTGTTAAGGATGGCATTGTTGGGCCATTGCTTTCATTTGGAAAGCTAAAAGAAGAGAAACTATGCCAAAATCCCTTTCAAAACATTTGACAGGCTTTTTAATACAAGGGATGTTTTGTAACCAAATTGAAGCTTAGTAGTGTCTAATGCAAAAGTGCTTCGGTAAATTGGCTTGGTCACGGGTTTAATTCTTATCATGATTCTTGGTGATTTCAATGTGTTGCAATAAAAACAAGAGGCGGGTGTTGCACGTGAAGTTTCCATAGGGTTACATAGTAACCTACTAGGTCTATTGTGGTACTCTTAATACTTGTCAATTTCAAGTGTTCTTTTGTGTTTTGGCTGAAAACATGAATTTCTAAACCAGGTTTTTGGGGAATCTTTCACAGATTTTGTGAAGGGATGTTCTCCTTCCTGTTGTTACATTGTCGACTTAGGATGGAAAGGTGTGTGGAAACAGGATTTAAATCATTATTTCAGAACATGTTAGAGTGTAGTTATTCAAATCATCGATATGGAGACTTTGACCTGTTTGGATTCTCAATCATATCCTCTTCATGAGAAAATATCAATGGCTCAAGATTTATTCCTAATTATAAGAAATGTGTATCAATCGAAAGCCTATCTATACATTCTCATTATAGCCGGTCTTCATACCACGGGTTCAATCTCTGGACGTGTTTGGTGTCAAGTTGGATCCCTTCCCCCCACCCCAGAAGGTTACAATGATTGGCAAACAAAAAGCCCCACTTTGTGGCGGCTCACACCCTCCAAACCTGCCTGACATGCATCTCATCCACATCGCGTGGATGAGACGCACGAGTGTGAGCGAGAGAAAAATATCGTTTTTTGCCTCGTCCTCTCGCCAATTGAGTAGCACCCTTCGGCGTCGCAAACCAGGCCCAACACCCCCCCCCCCCCTCCAGTGCAAACGACATTAGGAGCGTCAATAGCAGCATTAGTAGTAACAAGAGAAACAAAGTGGAGCACTAGCGCCAGCGGCAAAGGGCGCGGCAAAGACAGCGGCAGGGGCAGAGGGATAGGCAACACTATCAGGAACAGTAGTAGGGAGTGGCAGCAGCAGAAGTAGCACAAACAGGAACGGCTGCGGCGGTGCCGGCATCGGCAGAACGTGGGCGTGGGCATGTGCGTGCGTGTGGACGTGCGCGTGGGCGATCGCGTGGGCATGCACGTGGACATGCGCGTGCGCATGGGTGTGCGTGTGGGCGTACGCGTGGGCGTGGGCATGGGTGTGGGCTGGTGTGGGCTGGCATGGATGTGAGCATGGGAGGGAGGGACGGAGGAAAGGAGGGAGGAAGGGAGGGTCGGAGGGAAGGAGGGAGAGAGGGAGGGAGGGAGGGAGAAGAGGAAGGAGAGAGAGAGAGGGAGGGAGAAAGGGAAGAATGGAGGGAGGAAGGGAAGGAAGGAGGGAGGGAGA
>SZWC01021787.1:0-34774 GCA_023375785.1 Penium margaritaceum | reverse complement strand
CTCTCTCTCTCTCTCTCTCTCTCTCTCTCTCTCTGCATTAATAAGCTATTGGAGCTTATGAAACTTTGTGCATCTCCTTAGCCTAACTCTTGCTATTTCTTGCACCTGCTTGCTTGCTACTGTGCCAACTGACTCGACTGTGTTTCCATGTCAGCAGCAACAAGGGTAGGAAGCTTCCTAACAGTTTCTCTTGGTATCAGATCCGGTAATCCCGCTCATGACGATTTGGCCATTATGGTTTTTGGTCGAGTCGCCTTGTCGGATCCTTCTAACCCACCTGCTCCCGTGCAAGTGTTAGTCCCTTCTAGCACACCTGCTCCCGTATTCGACTCATTCCCTTTGGCACAACTGCTCCCATGCTAGTCTCAGTCCCTTCTAGCAAACCTGCTTGCATGCCAGTGTCAGTCCCTTCTGGCACACCTACTCCCGTGTTGGTCCTCTTTGGCATACCTACTTCCGTGCATAAGCCGGTTTGTTCTGGCACATCTCGTCTTATGCCTTTGGCAAACTCCTCAGTCACACCTGGTCCTCTATCTACAGGTGCTTCCTTGGCGCTCGAGCCAACACCTGTCCATGATCTTTTTGTATACTCTCCCCTTCCTTGCAAGCCTGCAGTTCCTGTGGTTGTGGACCAGCCGGTTGCTCCGTAGCCAGAGGTGAGCACCTCAACTTTGGGCTACTCCCGGTGGTCGTCTTTGACCACTGGCCTCCAGGGCCCAACGGACAGTCAATTCAGCACCTAGACGCTCCACTCAGAGTGTTTGGAGTGGGGGGCCTAACACAAAGCCCCTTGGCATGAGTGTCTAGGCCGACAACATTGAGGTACATCCAATGTGTCGTGTCAGTCATGAGCTGGTCTCTCGAGAGTTCTCAGTCGCTTGCAATGCCACAGCCGGCCTTGCCTTGGTCAGACCAAGTCTGAAGGCATGTACCTTTGCCACCCAAAGCTCTCCCTTGACAATGACTGATCTAGGCACATTGAAGGAGGCACTCTCGGCTTAGGATGCAGAATTGTGGCATGTTGCTTGTGAGATGAGCTGAAAATCATTTGTGAGCACAATGACTATGAGCTTCTTGACCTCCCATCTAGGTGGAAGGTTGCATGGGCCAAGTGGGTCTTTCGCAAGAAGGTGAAGCCTGATGGCACACTAGACGGCTTTAAGGCATGCTTGGCGGCAAAAGGGTTCTCACAAGTTGAGGGTATAGATTTTATTAATAGCTTTGCATCTGTTGGTCGCATGACCGCTGCTGAGTCTCTGTTCAGGGTTGATTCTCACCATGAGTGGAAGCTGCACTAGATGGATGTGAACAATGCATTCCTCCATGGTACCTTAAAGGATGAGATCTACATGGTCGAGCTAGCTGGTTTTGAGGTCAATGACAAGGTCTGGCGCTTGTGCAAAGCCTTATACAGCTTTTAATGCTCACCCATGTATGTGAACTAGGAGATCACCAACACACTGTTATGAGCCGGTTACATGCGGAGTGACGCCGATGTGTCCCCCTTTCTTAGACGGATAGCTAATAGCTTCACCACCATTGTGGTCTACGTGGACGACCTCATGACCGCGTCACCTTCTATGGAGGTTGTGAAGGAGGCCAAGGCAGTCCTTCAGGCTGCCCACAGGATGAAGGACCTTGGTCCTGCAACTATGTTTCTCCAAATGGAGATCATACATGATCGTCAGCGGTAGACACTCTTGTCGTACCTGGTACGTTACGCCCAAGTTTTAGAGGAGCGGTTTGTTGACCTCCTTGATGCATTTCCAACAGCCTCCACCCCCATCACACCTGACAGTCAGGATTCTCTAAAGGTCGATGATCCGACACTGCAGGGGGAGACAGTGGAAACGGTCCCGTACTTGCACATTATTGGCTCTTTGATGTAGTATGTTACTACCACACGATCCAACACTGCTTTTACCATCAACCTCCTTGCACAATTTTCACATTTTCCTCAAGGAAGAGCCCTGCACACGGTTGCAACAGTGGTGCAGTCCGTGGTCTCCACACCATGTTTGGGACAATGCATTTGTCGGTAGTTTTTGGTGGTAGTCAATGACTACACAGACAACGCCTGAACGTGGAGCCCTGATGGACGCAGTCGGATAGGCTAAGTATTCCCGCTGGGTGGCACAACTGTGTTGTGGTATGGCGATAAGCATGGATCTATCGCATGTAGCTCTTGAAAGGCTGAGTATGTTATGTTGGGGGCTGGGGCTGCTAAGGCGGTGTGGCTCCAGCGTCTATTTTGTGTGTTGTTCCAGTCTGTGCCTTGCATCATTCTACACTGTGACAAAGAGCAAACTCTTGCAATTGCAAAGAACTCTGGTGTGTTTCATGCATGCACAAAGCACATTAGTGTTGAGCATCACGCTGTGCGTGATCTTGTGGAGCAACAGGTGATCTCCGTAATCTGAGTCGGCAGAGACATGTAACAGTCGGACTTCCTGACCAAGACGCTCACGCACAAAAAGTTCATGGTGGTCGTTGGGCTCCACCCCTTGTTTGAGAGTGGTTGAGGTTGGATTGTGTGAGCATGGATTCTTGAGCAACTTGTTGTGCACCTGTGTTGATTCTGCACGTATATGGACATGCATACCATCGGGTCATGGTGGAGTGTTGTGATGTAAGTCGTCCCGTATGTGTGTACAAATCATCGTGACCACACGGTTTTGTCCATTCTTGTACAGATCTTTGATACAGACCAAACTGGCGCCGGAGTACTGAATGGTGGGCTTCACCTACCACCAGCTGCAAGAGAGCTACCACGACGTCTTGAGTACTTTCTGGGGTATTGTGCCTTTTTTGGCAGTCGCTAGAGTTTGTTTGGTCGACTTGGTCTTGAGCCCAATTTGCATATCTTACATTGTCTGTCTACTGATGAATGGTGAACCTGTGCGTGTGACCAATCATAGCTTCTGACTCAAGATTTTGCATCTCTAAGTGTAGATCGTGTTGCGTTTGGATGTTTGTGCAAAGAGTTACGGTCAAACCAGTGATTTTTGGACGGTTTTTTGGACAAACTGACACTGTTGTGTGCTTCACCTGTTGTGTGTCGCGACATGTGTTTATGTTTTGTGCTTGTCATTTATCATCTCTATGCATCACTAATCTAATGGAGCTTATGAGATTTTGCACGTCTCCCTAGCCTAACTGTTGTTGTTTCTTACACCGGCTTGCTTGCTGATGTGCTAGCCGACTACATTGTGTTGCCACGTAAGTAGCAGCAAGGCTAGGAAACTTCCTAGCTATTGAGAAACTTAGGAAATGTAAAATTTGTGGTAAGTGTACTAAAGCTTTGAGTTTTAAGACTTTCGAGCGCACAAATATAAGAGCAAAAACAGTAATGAGGCATACTTGATGTCTCGGGTGCTTTCTGCAAGCGCTGTGTGTGATGCCAAGTCTTGAATGGTTACTTTGAGAAACGTTGCCAAGAAGTCTGGGGATTTCTAATCAAGGAAAGAAAATATGTGCATAGAGTGTGGATAATGCATTGAATCTTTAACGATGTTTTGAAAAGACATCTGCACAAATCAATTTAAGTTGCTCACCACATTCTCTCGTCATGGCGACATTGCTCCATCGTGTAATCAAGATGAGGAAATGACCCGATTTCCTCTTTCCTTTTGACATGCAAAATCCTTGTAGTGATAAATGAATGTCTTTGTTTTTTTTGGGTCGCGCTCGTACAAAACATAAAATCCTACATTGTAACAGGGGATTTGTTCATCAAAAGAGCAAAAAGAAAGGGGGCCATTGCTCCATCGCAATTGAGGGATGACATCATTTCAACTTTCTAAAAAAAATCATCAAATGAAACCACCCAACCCTTTTTTTTGCAATGTTTGTTCAAACTGTGCCTCAAATTGTATTTTGGGGTTTTGATTTTTATTCTTCTGTGCCACAAGTTGGGCCCTACAATAATGGGCACAACAGGATCCCTCTTCAAGCATGGCCAGTCCTTGATCCCCAATTAATCGTTCACAATCTCCCCATTCAACCCAATCACAAAACCCCTTGATAGAGGGATTTGTGATTGGTGTACAAAAATGTTGACGTTAGCACTAAAAAATGTCATGCATGTCGCATGGAATCGACACAATATTTGTGAAAAAAACTGCTTTTGGATATGAACCAGGGACACAGTTTGTCTTTTGACCCACTAGGACAAGAGTATGCCAAAAAAAGGACCAAATGGGGACAGGTTGGCAGGTATGCATTTTGAATCATCAAGGTGCCTCTCTACAAATGCCGATAAGTTGACCGGACATTATGAAAAGATAAATATGATTTCCAGTTGGTCTTTGTACGCTTCATGATAGTAGTTGACCTTGTGAGAGCCTTGTGGAATGAATCATGAGAGGTTGGAGAAACTGACCAAAGCTCCCTTGGCCAAATTACATGAAAATGAGGAGGTTGTCACACAATGGGCCATGCCTGTGACGATAGAAACACCCACACGCGAAGTTGTGATGGAAACCGAGCGCAGTGTGCTAGCCTCAACCAGATGGTGTAGGCACTAACCGGCGGCAACGGCAAACAAGGGGAAGCCGGTGTACACCTTTCCAGGTTTTCGGAAGCGTAGGATTTTGCCACATGTATTTCTGTACTCCTACAAGAAAATCCGAGGTCACCGAGCCGTACGTGGCTCTGTACAGGCCAGGGCTGAGCGTTATGGCCTCAGAATCATGTAATTAATCTTCTCAGCTTTTCAAATCACCAAGAATTGTGCCATTCCGTAGACGAACGGCCGAGATATGGCCATTTCTGTGAACCACGGCAATTTTCCAGTGGCAGTACCACTAGTAACGGTGAGGGCCACCCAAAGCGCCCTTTCTGGTCATAACACATCGGGGAGCCATTCCGAAGTGCCCTTGGCCCTCAATAATCCTTGATTTGTTGAATGATCGGGCCCCAAGGCATGCTTCGGCCTTGTTGGTTCTTCCGAAGGTCGAGCCTTGGTCCTTGGGGATGAATTCTCATCACCTGGTTTTCCCTTGGCGAGTCCAACCTTTAAACGAATATAACTTCCTTAATTCTTGATGGATCGATCCCGTTCTTGGATTGATCTCGTGTAGTTTTCCTCTAGATTTCCTATCCACATTCAGATTTACCATTCAAGGAACCCTTAAGCCGTGATCAGTGTCGTTGGCACTGTTTGGCTTATACTACCTGCCTCTTCCCCTTTTAGGAGTGAGCCGTCCCAGATCACTCTTGGTACTCTTTCAGAATTAGCTGCCGAAGCACCGGCACAAGGGAAACCACCACCTGCTGCGTGCTACGCCGTTGCCAATACGACGTCTCAAAGAAAAATGTCCGAGCGTCATATCCCCCATGCTCCTCGTATCCCTGCGTGAAGGGCTTCACAAGGAAGGCATCCTTGTGGATGATGAGATGCGACCGACATCATCATGTCCGGTCGATATGAGTGCGTCGGATGGGTTGATGTGACTCGGCCGGTACACATTCTCATAGTCAAAGTGCGATTCAAGGTACTCCACCCAACTCGCTTGACGCCGGCTCAGGTTTGGCTGCATCTTGAAGTACTTCAACAAGTGATGGTCAGTGTAGGTCATACATTTTCACGCCTCAAGGTAGCACTGCCGGTTCTTGAAGGTTATAATTACGGCAAGCATCTCCTTGTCATGGATAGCGTAGTTCAGCTCTGCCCCACATAACTTGTGTGAGTAGTAGGCGACTGGCTGTGACCTGTTACCAAAGTCCTGCAAAAGGATCCCGCCAATGGCCATGTCCGATGCATCCGTCGCCATTTTTAACTCACAACTGCTATCGGCCAAGTGCAAGGCAGACGCGAACGTCAGAGCCCTTTTGAGATTCTCAAACGCTTCTTGTTTGCTAACTCCTCAAATCCACTTGCGATCATTGTGAGTCAAATTGGAGAGTGGCACTGATACTCCCGCATAGCCAAGAATAAACCTGCGGCAGTAGTTGAAAAACCAAGGAACACTTGCATATTGTGTACACTTCAGAACTTTGGCTACTCTTGCATGGCCGAAACCTTGTGCATGTCTGTGGAAATCTGTCCATTGACCATAACTTTCTGTCCAATGAATTCAACTTTTCTCACCACAAACTCACACTTACTGTAACGAGTCGAGCCTCCAGCTCCTGCTTTGAAGTCGTCGTCGGAGTTCGCAGAATGGCATTCTCAGTCCGCGTCAGGTGTTTACCCCCTTTGCAGGACTGAGGGGCAATCGTCACCAATGACCGAGAGCAGGGAGACTCGAATGTTTCGGCTGGCCGGCTGGTGGCTGGCCGGTCACTTGACCGGCCGTCGGCCGTCCAGCCAGCCGGCAGCCAGCGAAGTGCTGGCCGTCGGCCAGCCTTCACTGACGCGAGGGGTGGTGCGCAACCACCCCTCGCTTCAGCGAGGAGGAAGGGCCAAACCAGCCCTCCTGCTACATGCGCTCCTACATTCCCACTTGTTATGAACCGTCTCGGTTTATGAACAACAAGCAGGATTGTCAGTTAGTGAGTCATCAACATTGTGAAAGAAAATTAAAAATTTCAATCACCAACTAAACATGAACACGTGCATTGTACTTGGAACTAAGCTGCAGCTTGTAGGTCTGCACGGCTA
Organism: Penium margaritaceum; assembly: GCA_023375785.1. Lineage (NCBI taxonomy): Eukaryota > Viridiplantae > Streptophyta > Zygnematophyceae > Desmidiales > Peniaceae > Penium > Penium margaritaceum. The sequence continues at coordinate 28,170 of SZWC01021787.1, read as the reverse complement.
CAGGCCTCCCCCCTTTAGGCTGGAGCATCCGCACGAAAACCATGTTGGACGTCCCCAACCTCCTATGGTCGCAGTCCATGAATGTTGCCGTGCGGGAATGTTGTTTACCTTTTCCGCGTTTAGGTGGTGCCCCCTAACACGCATTGATCTTTGCGAGCTGCCAGCTCGCTCCAATACCCGTTGACCACCCTTATGGGCAACCGAGATTCGGGCTCCCATGAGTTGTGTTCAGGTCCACACCCGGCCCAATGATCAAGGTATTCCCTAACAACCCACGACCGGAGAGTATGCTCTTGGTGATGGAGTAGACAAAGGAGCTCGTATTGGCCGTCGACAGCAAGTACTGTCGGTGGTGGCTGAGCGGTTCCCTCTGCAGTGTATGGAGCCAACAGGCTCACATGAAACACGTCATGTATCTTCATACTCGGCGAAAGCAGCAATCGGTATGCTACCGGCCCGATGCGTGCAACGATGGGAAACGACCCAAATCCACTTCGGGAGAAGTTTTCGTGCCCCCGGTGACTTCAGCCGAGGATCCTTAGTGCTAAGGAACACTTTGTCACCGATGTCAAACGAGACCTCACGGCGATTTTTGTCAGCATATGCCTTTTGTCGTTGCCGAGTAGCTTGAAGGTAACCCTTCGCCTCCTGTAACAAGGAGTCTATATGCTCGACAAAGGCTTGAGCAAAATTAACATGTCCTCCTCTACTCCCACTCTTCACCAATGAAGAGGACACCACTGGATGCCGACCATTTTTCAACACAAACGGTGTGAATTGTGTAGACTCATTCACCGAGTTATTCACAGCAAACGTTGCCGGTGCTAGGAATTTGTCCCAATCATTCATGGCAGGGTCCACTTACATGCGGAAAATTTGTTCTAGATTTCAGTTCATGCACTCTGTTTGTCCGTCAGTTTGAGGGTGAAACGCTGTCAACATTTGCGACTCACTGCCAAAGTAATCGTGTATCTTTTGCCAGACTTTACTAGTAATCTTTTTATCTTGATCGGAGATAATGCGCAACGGCAAGCCGTGGAACTTTACGACACCCTCATGTTGTTCTTCTATGCCCCATGGCCACTGCTATGGCTTGACGGACAGGTTGGGCATGTACTGCTCCCTTGGAGTAAGTCCCCCAGACCTTGTTCGTGGTGCAAGTCCAAGCGAGACACCAGAAGTGTAGCGCAATGGATAGCATGTTGGACTTAGGGACAACAGGTCATGCGATCGAGCCTTGATGTGCGCAGGAGGTTTTTTTTTTGGCCTTCTAGCACAGGGGAAGTTTCTTAGACATTTCTCCATGCATGAGGAGAGTGTGCCACTTGGCGGTCAGTGGATGCGCCAATTGGCGGACTGGTGAGGTGGTGTGGAGTGACCACCCCAAAAGTGTCACTACCCACACACCTTAGAAGCCAGGCCTAGGACTATATGTACCAGGCTCATTCCTCATTCTAATTACACAATCTGGCCTTAGATGCTACTCACATAGTTGTCGAAGACACTGGTTGGTCTAAGCCCCAGCAGTTAGTCTTTGACTAGCGCCTCGCGCGAAAGTGATCAAGTGTTAAGTGGACACAGTTGCTAGCAAGTGATTGCCTAGGAACTGCTCAGTGTGGAACCGTGATCCTGAGGGTGATATCTTCTCCTAGCTGAAATGCTAGGAGCGGACGGCAGGTGCTATTGTGTTGGCCCTATTTTCTAGTCCGTTTGCCTCAGGCCGGTTGACACCTCAAAGAAGAGACGAGTCGTTTCCTCTACATTCACATCAGTGATTGTAGGAATGAAGTGTGCCATCTTTGTCACAAGATCCACAACCACTAGTATTGCATCGTGGCCACGGGCCGTGTCCGGAAGACCAGTAATGAAGTCCATGCTGAAGCACTCCTATGGAGTCCCAGGAATGGGAAGCTGTTAGAGGAGTCCAGCAGGCCTTTGTTACTAGCCTTATTCCGAAGACATGGATCACATATCATGCCATACTTATGGACATTGACACTCCATCTTGGCCACTAATAGTGGTCCAAGAGTGCCTGTCTAGTTTTTTGAGGTCCCACATGACCTTGGGTCGGCGGGTCATGGAACTGGGAGATAATCTTCGCTCGAAGGTCTCCCGAGTTTGGCAAAACAAATAAGTATTTGTTTTGCCAAAAGATTCTTGTGGCCTCCACCAATCCGTACTTGTCCAGATTTTGAGAGTCTTAAAGGCAAGAATCCATGCAATATCCAATCCGGATCCCATTTACAAAACTATTGTAGTCGACAATCTCTTGCGGTGGTTGCTAGAGAGGTGTAGGGGGTTCTGGTGTTTGCATGGTTGCTGTCGCAATGGCCATAAAACACCCACCGACCTCGGTGGTTGCCTTCATTTCTACAGGCTGTCAACATTGATGCGTCCAGGCCGGTATTCCCATGTGAATGAGAATCGGCTCAGGTATTCACTCCAACGCGCCTGCCATCTTGATAGGCTTGGTTGCGTTTGAAAAAACACCAATGGATTATGGTCGGTCACGACCGTCACACCCCCTTCAGCACCCTCGAGGTAGCAACACCACATCATGAAAGCGTGTACTACCGCAAGGAGCTCTTGATCCCCAGTCGTGTACCGCGTTTCCGGGGGATGAGCTTCCGGCTCTCATACACAACTGAGTGACCATTTTGCATGGGGATGGCTCCGATTCCTACTACTGATGCATCACATCGAACCTCCCACGGTTGCGATGGATCCGGAAGAGCTAGGACGGGTGCCGTGGATAGAAGCTCTTTGACTTTGAGAAAAGCGTTCTCACAATCATGTGTCCATTCCCAACGCATGTTTTTTGCGTGAGCCTGGTTAGCGGTGGTACCAGGGTCGAATACCCTTGCATAAACAATCGAAAGTTGTCTGCAAGGCCGAGGAAAGACCGAATCTGCCCAACATTTTTGGAGCATGGCCAGTCCACAATGGCTTGCAATTTTCGTGGGTGGACACGGTGCCGTCCTTGCCGATGATGTATCCAAGGTATTCGAGCTCATCTTGTGTAAACTTGTACTTGCTCACTTTCGCATAGAAATTCTGTTTCTGAAGGATTGCGAGAACTTCGTGTAGATGTTCTATGTGCTCTTCCATTGGTTTGGAGAAAACCAGGATGTCATCCAAGCAAACCAAGACAAACTTACCGAGTTGCTTGGAGAACGTTTGGTTCATTTCTCCTTGGAAGGTTGCCGAGGCATTTGTAAGCCTGAAGCATAACACTCGTAATTGATAGTGTCCCATGTGTGTTCAAAATGTTACTTTGGATAAATCATCTTCTGTGATGCTGATTTGATGTACCCTTGGGATAAATCCAAGGACAAAAATAGTTTTTCCCCTTGTAGTTGGTCAAAAAGGTCCTCAATCCCCGGTAAGGGGAATCGATTTTTCACCGTCAGCTTGTTCAACGCCCTGTAATCCACGCACATGCGTAAACCACTGTCCTTTTTGTTCACAAAAAGGATCGGCGCATCGTACGGGGAGCTACTTGGCTCGATCCACCCTTTTGCAAGGTACTCTTTGATTTGGGTTTCGGCCTCTTACCTTTCAACTGGACTAAGGCGATACATGGGTCTGAACGGAGGAGTCGCCTCCAGTTGCAGCGGAATCGTGTGGCCCATGTGTCTTTCTGGTGGAAGCCCAGCCGGTGGGTCGTGGAATACATCCAAGAACTCCGCCAATAGAGATTTGATCTCTTGTGGTGTATCTTCATTCACGTGAACCTTCACTTTTTGCAGCTGAGCAAAGAAGTATCGGCAACCTTGTTGAATACGCCTCTTGACCTGCATTGCAGATAAGTTGGCATGGACTTTGAGTCAGTTCGGTGATAATTCCGTACTCAAAATAAACATAAAGCGACGCTGTACATTTTGGAGGATCGAATGCTTTGATTCAAAACACATTACAACCTTGTTCTCACAGAGCCAGGGATCGCCTAGCACCACGTCAAATGGGTCAAGAAGGTTGAGTACATTCAACGTGACACGGTGTGTACCCTTGAATTGCCTTACATGTTCCGATCACGGGTACCGTACCATTGTCACCAACAACAACTGCGCCATTCGATGGCTCATACTTCAAGCCAACCTGTTGGGTAAATTCAAGGCTAACAAAAGAGTCATCTCCTCCAGCGTCAGCAAGTACGTTCACGGGAGCACCAGCTAGGTGTCTTTTGAACTGCATCGTCATGTTGCCTCCACTCTTCCGAGTGAACATGCTCGATGATGGCAAGCCGAGTTTGTGATAAACACGGAATCTAGACGGCGGACATCGCAGCTCCCATGATTCACCTACTCTAGTCCACATCTTGTGGGCACGTGTGAATTCTGCTAGCACCTTTTACTCTTTAAACTTCACTTGGTCAAAATCGTCGACTAAAGGTACCGCGAACGTGATCAAACTCATCGCTTTAAGGGTGTTTGCTTCAGTCACTGTGTTACACAATTCCTTCACAGTGGTTGGTGTCGTCACGACTAAGCAAGTTCGATCATGCATCTCATCCGGTGATGCAAGATTTAGTGGGCAATGTCGATCCGCGAGTGGAGAATGAGGTTCAATGAGAGGGGAGAAAACAACAAAGAAATTTGAACTCGTCAATAACTCAAATTGTTTTAAATCCTTGTCTGAAAACATGAACCCACACTCGTCATCCATTCTTACCCCTGAGTGGTCACTAGTAACGTCACTTAAGGGTGGGGAAAACCCACCCCACATCTTTGTCCGTTACCACGGCCGGGCCCATAGCAGTGACCGCGGACCTGTCCACGGCCCTGTCTGTGGCCTCCTGTTGCACCATCCCCATGAGGTGCTGCTACTGGAGCTAACGCCGCGGCCTCTTACCCACCACCAGCAGCCTCAGGGCACTGAGCCATAAAGTGGCCTGGCTGCATGCAGTTGTGGCAGAGCCCGTCACGGAAGGCTGCATTGCGACGCTCACGCACCGCCTGCAGCTCGTCATTCTCGTGGCTGCGCTCCCTGTTGGGGCCCTTGTGTCCATCAGCCTTCTTGGCTGGAGGGTTTGTGGGTTGCTTGCCCTTGGCCCTGCCTCGCTGTCCAACAGACCCACCAACCCCTGTAGCGTCCATGCGCATGTCGCGGCCTTGCTATGTACCCACGTTCGGCCGTGCATCAAAGTAGTGCTTCGGGTTTGCCGAATACACTTCATTCATGCAGTCGCAGAACACCCTCTAGCTTGTCCAAGCTTGGCCAGTGGCTGTTGTGGTGGTCTTGACCTTCATATTCTTGTTGGCAAGACCATCACACAAGTACTCCAACAGCATGCACTCCGGGTACTTGAAGGTCTGAGTCCCATCGCCCTCGGTGAAGCTTTCGGCTTCTTCCACGAGTACGGTGAACTCACTCAAGTAGGATTTGAGCGAGCTGCCCAGCTGCCTGAAGTCCTTGATCTTGTGGAAGGTACACTCCGCCTCCTCACGTTGGGTGCACTTCTTACACATGATCGCGTAGAAGGCCTCCTACGGCATGGGCTGCCACTCGAGGTGAGGCACTTGTGCACTCCACTCCTTGACCACATACTTGAAGAGTTTATCTTCAAGCCGCGTCGTGGCAAGGTCACCCACTGGCTAAGTGGAGCCTTGTGGACACGTAGAACGTGCTCCATGCGATTCAGCCAGTCGGTCATTTTCACGCCCTTTCGAAAGATCTCCACACTGTGGAGGAAGGACGTGTTCATGACCGGCCCTGAATTCATCGAGGTAGGCAAGTCATCGCTGCCACTGGCAGTGGCATCCGCAGCTGCGGCACACTGTGCTTGCTGCTGCATCTGCACCTGGGTCACGCTCTAGAATGCCTTGTCGAGGTTGTTGCATCGGCGGCTTGCCTCATGGGCAGCCAGGCACTACAGCTCGCGATCACGGTCAAGGTTTGTGATGCTCTGCCCAACGTGGGCCAGCAGGTTGGGGAACGTGAACTTAAGCTCTAATATCGTCGGAGCATTGGCGATAGCCTCTAGGGCCTTGCGTTGTCCATGCACCCTTACCCACTGCAGGAGGGTACGGTTCACGTACACGCCTCTGAGGAGTCCCACCTTTTGGAGGAGACTGTCGTCAGTGACGACGCTTGAGTGGGCGCTGTCCTGTCTCATTGCAGCCACATTGTAGAAATGGGGGTCCGCCCCCATTCATCCTAGTGGTGCCGTATCTCCACCATCGGTGGGGATCTTGAGTCGGCCCGCGACCTCAGCAGCAAACTCCGCGAGCCTACGATGGTCATCACGGATTGCCTTCGCGGGGACGTCATCCGGCTTGTTCTCGTAGGAACTTCCCCTGTGGCTTCTTTCAGCGCCCTGTCTGCTCTCAGTAGTCTCGCAACCTTCGGCAGCTTCAGGCGATACGGCAGGTACCTTACCCTTCTTGAGCAATCGGCTTGAGTTTGCCGCATGACGATGACGATGGTCGCGATCCTCGTCGCCTTTGCTATCGTCGGTGTCGTGCTATTTATCGGGGTCTCCCTCCAGGTGATCCTCCTCCGTCGCGTTGTCCGTCACGTGGGGGTCGTCCACGTGCACGTTGACGTCCTCGTTGAGCACTTTTTTGGCCTCTGCACGCTTTGCGGTGACGCCGAGGTTGGCGTCGGTTGTCTTAGATGGTACGGTTGCCTTAGGTGGTACGGTTGCCTTAGGGCGGTACGGTTGCCTTTGGGTTGGCAACCGTGCTCGCGTCCGCGGCTCCCAAAATTTGTAGTCCGCCGAGGGCGTGTGGTGAGAGCATCACCACCTTGCCCTTGTTGGTCTTGGACGGTCCGGCACTTGCCATCTCGTTGCTCGTGCAACTAGCACGTGAAGGTTGTTGTGAGGATCACCCCACAATGTTAAGGAGGAATCGCCTCCCATAAACTCCTTGCTCTCACAATCGGTGAGGCAATTATAAATTTAATTTATGTTTTCTTAGGCCTCCACGTTGGCACAAGGTCATGGTTTTTAGAACTAGACTTCCTAAGCCGTGACTCACTGCGATTAGCAAGGACTAGTACCTAGGAAAACAGAAAATTGATAGACAAGGGCATGACAAAATGAATGTGAGTGTCGCTCACGAGACAAACGCAAGGAATAGCAAAGAAGTTCTAGTAAATCCTAGCAACTCCTTCACTCCCTCTTCTAACTTCTTTTCCTCTCTTTGTCTTCTTGTCTTCCTTGGCCTCCTCTTCAGTCTTTGGGCACCTTGTGCCCCTTGGTGGCGTCTTCCTTGAGCCGGCGGCATTGGGGAAGCCGCCAAAATCTTGAAGGTGTTGTCCTTCCTCCTTTTTGGATGCTCTTAGGTCGTCAGAGCTCCTGGCCTTAGGGAAAAATGATGTCCCAAATTTTTGGTTGAAGGAGGGCGGAGGGAACCTTGAAAAGAGGGGGGAAACTTGGTGGTTTGGGGGTGGACACTCCCCACCCCGTCCCACAAAAACTCCTTAGGTCCCCTAGAGGTGAGGAGAGACAGGAGGGCAGAGGCTCCCCCAAGTAGAGCTCTTTTTAAGCTCTCCAACGTACTTAACGGCACTTCAATCTGTTAGGTGTAGATGAAGTAGTCCCTTCTGGCGTTTCTACTGGTGCTTGTAACTGCCGGCGGTGTTTTGTATAGGACATAGCCACCGTTTTCGTCAAACCCTTAGTCGCGAGGGTCGTCTGGCTCTGAGAACCACTATAACAGGTCAAACCTCCAGCTCCTACTCTGAAGTCACCGTCGGAGTTCGCAGAATGGCGTTCTCAATCCGCGTCAGGGATTTACCCCCTTTGCAGGACTGAGAGGCAATCGTCATCAACAACCCAGAGTAGGGAGACTCGAATGCTTCGAGTCTCCAGAGGCCTGTTTCCGTTTTTAACCTTACCCCAGATTTTGGGACCCAAACTGGGGGTTCTTACCTCAAACTCGTGTCTTCACACAAGTTCTTTTGTTATTCTCTGTCAAATTTCATCGCAAACGAACTTCAATTTGCGTTTTGACGTTCTGGCATGAAATCGTCGCATGCGAGACACGTTGGCGATTTTGCGCCAGCTTTCTCTCGTTTCTTGTCCCTCCTCCCCCTCCCTCGTCCTTGCCCGCTCGCTTGCAAGGAGAGCGAGCGGGGGCGAGGGCATGAGGCCATGAGGCCTCACCCTCGAAGCCCTCGTGGGCCCTCTGCCGCTGATCGAGCTCAGGCCGCGATCGGCGGCTAGCGGCTGGCCGGCTGGTGACCGGCCAGTCAGTTGGCTGGCCGTCGGCTGTCCAGCCGGCCAGCAGCCAGCTGGCCGGCGGCCAACGAAGTGCTCGCCGTTGGCCAGCCTTCGCTGACGCTAGGGATGGTATGCAACCACCCCTTGCTTCAGCAAGGAGGGAGGGCCGATCCGGACCTCCCGCAACACTTAGTGAGCTTTGCAAAAAACATTCTCCTTCCTCAAAATCTTGAGGACCTTCTTCACATGCTCTTCATGCTCCTCCGATGTCTTGCTATACACCAAGATGTCATCAAAGTAAAACACTACAAAGTCATCCATGAATGGCCTGTAGATGTTGTTCATTGCCGCCATGAAAGAGGCCGGCCCATTGGTCAACCCGAAAGGCATCATGAGGAACTCGTAGTGACCATAATGGGTGCGGAACGCCGAATTTTCCACATCATCTACTGTTATGCGGATCTGGTGGTAGCCGGAATAGAGGTTGATCATTGTGAAGAAGCGAGCCATGCGGAGTTGATCAAAATCTCCTTGGCTCATGGAAGCGAGTACCCGTTCTTTATGGTCAACTCGTTCAACGCCCGGTATTCCATGCACATGCTCACCTCCCCCGTGTATTTTTGCACAAACAAGACAGATGCAGGGTAAGGAGACAAGGATGGGCAGATGAAGCCATGTTCCGTCATGTCGGTCAGCTGCTTCTTGAGCTCTTACAGCTGCACATCGCTCTTGCGGTACGTTGCAGGAACATGTGGACGCGCTCCTGGTTTTCAGGTTGATGGGATGGTCCACGTCCCGCTTTGGTGGTACACCCAACAGGAGGGTGTAATGGAACACGTCCTCAAACTCCGTAGACACCTTTTGAAGCCCCTCGGGCACTACGACAAACTTGCCCCGGGCCCCGGCTGCTCACGAGTTGCTCCATCGCCACAGTGTGCACCCCATTGTCTTATTCATCAAAAATTTCCTCCACGTTGCACACAAACACAAAAAAACCTACTCCTTTTTTCAAATTGTGCGCTTGAGCTGCACCAAGTTCGGCATCAACTATGCCAATTCCTCTTTGCGAGGCACCGACTGCTAGGATGCTTCCTCCTGACAAGTCTCCTCCTCTGTGGCCTGTTTCTCGGACCACACAGGCATGGGATACTCCTTGTCTCTGAGCATGACTGAGACTATACGCGCCTCCCAATTGACGGCAGGGTTGTACTTGTGGATGAAGTCATGACCAGAGATCACATCGTAACCCTTCATTGGGCACATCCTGTATACGATTGTTCTACGAAGCTTCTCCATGTGAATGGAGAGGGGACAGGCTAGGAATCCCACTTCAATCGTGTCGTCTACTTGGTCACCAGTCCGCCTCTCGCTCATGAGTGTAAGGCCCCATTTCTGAGCACATTCCATGCTAAAAAACGTATCACGTGTACCACAATCTAGCATACTCCCCACCTTTTCCTTGACGCCTTTCACTCGGGTCTCCATGAGAAGTGCGGGCTGCTCCCCATACCTCGAGTCCCATGCTTTGACCTTGAAAACCCCCTAAATTGCTACAAGGCATTTGGGTGGACGTTCAATTGGCAGTTTGGGCTGAGAGGAGCCAAGAGTAACTCCATCTAATCCCGGCTATCCTCCTTTGATGACTCCTTTGTTGCTTTCTCTTCTTCCTTTGTGGCTTGGTTCCCCTTCCCTTGCTGCTTACCAATTGTTTTCGCCCTTCTGAAGACTCTGAAAATCACGCGCAATGTGGCCACGCTTGTCAAAGTTATAGCACTTGCACTGTTGCAGTGCTTTGATCTCCATGGGCATTTCTTTGCTCTTGGCCCGCTTGCCATAACCACCAACAAAAGAGTTGTGGTCGTTGGCCTGATCATGCTGCACACGCGAGTTGTACCGCTATGCTATTGTGATCATCCCCAGCACGTTGTCATTGAGGTCGTGCATCACCGTCACAGCATGAGAGTCGTTCTTGAGGCCATTGATATAGTGGAACTACAATTCATGAGAGTCAAAGCAATAGTTGGCAACGATCTCACGAAACCTGGGGGTGTAGTCAGTGACGTTGCCAGTTTGGCGAAGCGGATGCAGCTCCCACATGCGTTGTTTCTTACATCACCCACGGTGAAGCACTAAATGAATGGCTCTGTGAGCTCCTTCCACGAGGTCGGCCACTTCAGGATAGGGTCACCACTGCTGCAGGTTGGATCCGATGGGGTTGAGATTCCAGCCGCGGCTGCAATGTCGGCGACCATTGCTGCTCCACTGCCATCTGGATTGGACCGCACCATGTCGGCCCACCAATCCAACAATGCCCCTCTCAACATGGTCACAACATAGTTGCGGTGTGCCTTGTACCTTGAGGCATCTACACTGATGGGGGTAAACTACACCTCTAGTCCGAGTATCCAAGCGTGTGGAGGCGGCCCATCCTTTCTCCACGGGCCAAATGGCTCTTGCTTTGGCAAGCTTGTGACACCCATTGGAATTCCACTTGTAGTGGCCACTGCCACTGGCGTTTTCACGGGACGCTTCACGAGCTCTTGGATGGGACATACATTTTGCTTCTCCAATGGATCCATCTCTGTCTGCATGTCAGCAAGCAACTTTTACGACATTACGGGTGCTATTAATCTGCCTTGAGCGTCAAACGCCACGGCCAATGAGTACGTGTTAGATGAAGTCATCCTTTTATCCAATACAAATTCTTCCTCAACGGGTCCTCCAGTTACAGGCTTGTCATTGGAGTGCGTGGTTGGCCTTGGGTACGAATCTGCCAAGGAGAAGAGATGCGTGCTCATCTACTTTGACCACGAGAGGTTGCCACGTAGATGATTGTGCCCCTAAACCAAGGGTGGCTCTGATACCAAGTGTAAAGCGGGCACAGTGTGCTAGCCTCAAAGGATCGTCCTGGGGGAGCACAAAAACATGTGTTGTAAAGTGGTAGTAAACTGTACTTGTTATCCAAGTGCCAATGTACAAGACTATATGTACATGATAACACATTCTAGGCGACCCGAGGTCGCTGACTCGTGCGTGGATCCATATGTCCAGGGATGAGCGTTATTTGTACCATCATGTAGCTCATCTTACCATCTTTCCAACACCACGAATTGCATCATTCCATGAAGGAACGGCCGAGATATGGTCGTTTCCGTGATCCACGGCAATCTGCCGCTGGCTGCACCACTAGCAAAACTGACAGCCGTCCGAAGCGCCCTTTCTGGCAATAACACATCGAGGCACCATTCCAAAGTACCCTTGGCCCTCAATGATCCTTGATTTACTGACTAACTGGGCCCAAAGGCACGCTTTGGCCTTGTTGGTGTTGATGATTTGCGCCTCTGCATGTCCAATTGTGGCGCCAGGAGGCACCGACGAGCCGCTAGAGAGATGAAATTCCTTGTCGTTGGATCTGGCGACTCGAGGATTGCTTGGATCCTAAAAAAGATGAAGGATTGCCCCTGAAAGTTGTTGAATCCGGTGAAAGTTGTTTCACCACAATCGGACCAGTAACGAGGAAGATATGGGCTTCCAAAGTTGGGGTGTGCACGGCGGCTCTGGGAGTTGGCCGCGGTTCGACTTTCGGTTCATTATTGACCGGAAGGAGTAACAAAATGTCATCTGGGGATTCTGCTCCGGAAGGAGTGCCGAGGCGTCCGGTGGATGATCCACCAGATTTCAGTAGTACAGTTTTGATACTGAGGGACAGCTAAAATCCTGGCTCGAAGTCCAAAACTCAGTAGTACAGTTTGTTACTCGTGGACTTCATCAAAATTTTGACTGCAGGTCCGCGAATAGGTTTTGACCCACATCAATCCCCACCACCAAACACAATGAGTAACTCATCAAAACAGACCCCAAAGGTGCGAGGGGCACCGCTGCTACACGTAGGGACATCTGCGCCTCTGGAATGGCATTTTGATGGGTCCTTGATGTGTGAGGATGCCTCGGCGGGCGACGTTGTGCGCGCCGCCGACTGAGTGGCTGGTTTGGGGTGCTGCGCTTTGGCTGACGTAGCGGAAGCTACGGTGATCCGAATCGCATACGGTTTGGTGCGTTAGAGAGCTCATGACTTGCTCTACAAATGTTTAGATCATGTCCATGTTAAAAAACTAATGCAAAATCGTGCTCTTCCCTTCGCAAAAGTGACTATCTCGCAACTGTCTTCCACTCCCAAAAACATAGCGTGAGGCGACCATAGAGCTTTAGCTTAGACTCAGAACCCGTACAAAACAAGCCAAGAGCACAGTAGACCCATCAGGTCACGTTGGAACTGCACCCCAGTTTCTGACAAAGGGTTATGGGCCCACAGCCCTGACCGGTCTACAAATTTCTCACGACTTTTGCGGCTTACGAGATCGTCGTCGGGGACGACATCAATGTCAAGCTCTGGAGTCCCGGAGTTGAAGACTACACAAATGGCGCAGAAGGAGTCGCAGCCCTTCCAGAATTATACAAGTGGCCCTGGCTACGGGATATGGAGATGGCACTTCGAGCTGTACCTCGCGCATAAGGGCCTACTCGAGGTCATGAAGGGAGCGGAAGTCCTTAACGAAATGACGACGACGGAAGCGTAGAAGGAGGCCTTCATAAAGAAGAACACGGAGGCGCTCATGATGTTGGTGTCCGAGATGGTCGCATCACAGAGGGGCTACTTCCATGGCTACAAGCAGGCAACCGAATCTTGGGAAAAACTCTGTGCCATCCATCAATCCAAGTCGCTGGCGAATGAAATCTTTGGAATGAAGCGACTCTTGACGGTGAGAATAGAGGAGGGAGATGATTTCATTACCGCCATGCAGCAGATTGAGTCGCTCACCTTACAAAGGAACAATGTGGGGAGGAAGATGGACGCACAGCTACAAGCAATGTCCCTCCTCATGACCCTTCCTGATAGTTGGAGTCCTCTCATTACTGTCTAAGGAGGATGGGCATAGGACAAGCTCACCTATGGCGCGGTCGCAGAGTACATCTGCAACAAGGCACATCAACAAAACTGCGGGGAGTCCTCGTCGTCCTCATCACCAAAACACATGGTGAGGGAAGCTGGGCCAAGGGAGGTGGTGGACATGGCCACGGGAAGAAGGGCGCCAAGAAGGGTGCGTGTCGTAACTGCGGCAAGGAGGGCCACTGGGCCGGTGAGTGCACCGAGGAGGCAAATGCCGACGGCAAGGACGCAAAAGGCAAGAAGGCGCTCCTCAACGGCACTCAAAACCATTACCTCAAGAAGGCCAACTGGCGATGCCTTGACTCCAGAATGGAGGAGCATACCCACTTTGAGAGGGTCGGGTTCAGCAACTACACCAAGTCCAGCAAATCCATGGTGGTCGCAAACGACAAGGTCGAGCCAATGGCTGGCAAAGGAGACGTGGACGTGGAGGTGGTGGTTGGTGGAAAGTGGGTGTAGCGCGTCATCAAGGACGTATAGCACGTACCCGGCTTGGCTGACATTCTAAGTGTCAGCCGCCTGACTGACAAGGGGTACGAGGTGCTCTTCAAAAGTAGAGGGGCAGTCATGCAGGAGGATGTTGGCGGTGAGTCCGTGCTGAAGGCTAAGCGTGAGGGAGGCCTCTACATCGTGGAGACCAAGGTGATCCCCGCGGCGACAGACTCAGCAAACTCGCAGGAACGCACCGTCAACCTGGCCAAAGAAGGGGGAGCTGATCTGGAGCTCTGGCACTAATGACTAGGGCATTCCACCCTCGCAGTCGTGAAAGAGATGGCGAAGCACGAGCTGGTACGCGGCCTCGTCATCGACGGTGCGGAAGAGGCAACAGAAGTAGCAACTGACAAAAAGGTAGTTGCATTTTCGGCAATGCGTAGCGCAAACAATTCAATGAGAATGTGAATCGCGCCTCGGACCTGCTAGAGGTTGTACACATTGACGTGTGTGGACCATTTAAGATGGCGTCAAAGAGCGGCATGCGTTACTTTGTCGCCTTCATAGATGACTACAGTAGAAAACTCTACGTGTACTTCATGAAGCAAAAAGGGGAGGTCCTGGACCGGTTGAAGGAGTATGTCGTCGCGGTGGAGAAGCAGATTGACCGGAAGGTTAGAGTGCTACGTAGCAACAACGGCGGTGAGTACGTGGGCTGTAGCGGGTGGATGAAGCAGTAGGGCATAAAACAGGAACAAACTATGCCGTATTCACCTCAGTCAAATGGCGTGGTGGAGTGGACGAACCAAACGCTGCTGAACATGGTACGGACCATGTTGGTGGATGCGGAATTGTCGTGAAGCTTCTGTGCGGAAGTTGTGTCTACGGTGAGCTACACCATCAACCTCACTCCTACAGTGGAACAAAAGGGGCTGGAAGACGCCGCAAGAGGTTTGAAGCGGGCGCAAGCCAATTGTGGCACACCTGAAAGTGTTTGGGTGCAAGGCGCATGCAATAGTGGAGGCTACACAGAGGCGTGAGAACAAGCTGGAGCCACGGACAGATTTGTATCTCTTATTTGGCTATGAGAGTGCACATAAGGCGTAAAGGCTCTACAACATGCGCAAGGAGGAGGTAATCCGTAGCCAAGACATTGAGTTTGAAGAGCAGTAGAGCTATATTAGCAGCAACGACATGGGTGTGGTGGACTCTCTAAAGACTGGGAAGTGGTTCCAGCTCCTTGACTACAAGAATGAGCCGGTGGACGCCGAAGTTGAGGATGCGGCATCAGAGCGTGAAGGTGCATCAGTAGTGGCAGCCAATGCGGAGGAATCTGATGACGATCAAGCTGATGAGGAGACCTACCGGAAGGATCCAGCGGATGAGGCACTGAGGGTGCCTAGGCGCGCACTCCCGGCAGAGTGTGCATCGAGCGTCGGTGGAAAATCCACTGGACGTGCCGGTCGTTTGGGTGATGTTTCGCCGCAGCAAGAGAGATCCTTGGAGAGCCATCCGGTTGATGATTCACCGGAGCGTGATGAGTTGGAGGGATCATAGCAGAGCGACGATGCGCCACCAAAACTATTGCGATGTAGCAAAAGGTAGCAAAAAGTGGGGAAGCTCTTTGATGCAAGCACCAATGGATGGATCGGCATGATGCGGTGCATGCTGGCTGCATCAACGTAGCCAACTACCGTGCGAGAGGCACTTGCACGGCCCAAAGGAGATCAATGGGACGTAGCCATGAAATCGGAGTTGGCTTCCATCACGGAAAACGACATGTGGGAGCTGGTGGACAGGCAGAGAGATGCTAAAGTCATCGGCTCAAAGTGGGTCTTTAAGACCAAGTTCACAAAGGAAGGTGTGGTTGACAAATACAAGGTCTTGCTAGTGGCGAAGGGATACGCACAGCGTACGAGCAAGCACTACGATGAGATGTTCACTCCCGACGCCAAGTTCACAAGTGTCCGGGCGATCCTTGCGGTGGCGGTCACGAAGGACATGGAGCTCCACCAAATGGACGTAAAGACGGCCTTCCTCAATGGCATCAAAGACAAAGAGATCTACATGGAGGTGCCAGAGGGGGTGGAGGCACCGGAGGGCAAGGTGTGCAAGCTGCGGAAGTCCTTGTATGGGCTAAAACAATCGCCCTTATGCTGGTACCAATAGATGGACAGCTTCATGGCACAACTCGGGTTTAAGCGCTGTGAGGCGGATCACAGCGTGTACGTGCAGAGCGACAAACAGCTCCATCAGATTGTTGCACTCTACATGGACGACCTGATTTTGTGCTTGACGGATTTGCCGGGCCTACAGCGGCTGAAAGAGTAGCTGAGCAGCAGATTCCAGATGTCAAACATGGGGGGGGCTGGAGTACTAACTCGGGGTGAGCATCACGTAGAACCGGAGGGCACGCAAGCTTGAACTGGGCCAGGCTGAATACGTGGCCGAGGTCCTAAAGCGGTACGGCATGGAGAACTGCAAACCAGTTGGCAGTCCACGACCTGTGAACTGATTGCGGCAGTGGCGCCTCAAAAAAAAGAACAGCGGGAGGATATGGCAGGGGTGCCCTACCAATCGGCGGTGGGCAGCCTCATGTATGTCATGGTGGCAAGTTGACCGGACCTGGCCTACACGGTGGGCCAAATGAGCAGGTACGTGGCCGGTCCAGGACCACTACAATGGCAGGCAGTCAAGCACATCCTCCGCTACCTGCAGGCAACGCGGCATGCACGCCTGAGGTTCGACGGCAAGGGGCGGGCGGACCCTTTGCGTCTGGTTTGCTATGCGGATGCAGACTAGGCTAGCAATGTGGACAAGCAGAATTCCACATCCGGCTACGTGTTCTTCCTCGCTGGTGCAGCGATCTCGTGGTGCAGCAGGAAGCAGGACTGCGACGCCACCTCCACAGTGGAAGCAGAGTACATCGCGTTGGCCGAGGCGGTCAAGGAGGCGGTGTGGTTCCGCACTTTGCTGGGGGAGCTGGGCGTGTCATAGCAGGAGCCTATGGTGGTGTAAGAGGTCAAAACCAGCTCAATCTTGCTGACGAACAGCCCGACGCAGCATATGAGGACAAAGCACATTGACGTGCGTTATCACTACGCACGGGACATGGTTGAAAAGGGGCAAGCCATGCTGCAGCACTGCAGCACACACAACATGCTTGTGGATTGCTTGACCAAAGCGCAACCCGTGGACCGGTACGCATTGAGCGTGGCCGGACTTGGGATGACCAGCTATGGTGGGCTGGAGGGCGCCGCGGAAGATGAGTGAGAGCAAGCACGAGCAGCGGGCATGGCAGGTGCAAGGGGGAGAATGTTGAAGTTTTGCCCCTCTGCATGCCCAAGTGCGGCATCTGGAGGCGCCAACGAGCCGCCAGAGAGAGGAAATTCCTTGTCGTTGGATCTGACAACTCGAGGATTACTTGGATCCTAACATGGAGGATTTCCCCTGAAAGTTGATAAGTTGCTGAATCCGGTGAAAGTTGTTAAACCGGAATTGGACCAGTACTGTGGGAGATATTGGCTTCCAAAGTTGGGGTGTGCGCAGTGGCTCTTGGAGCTGGCCGCGTCTCGACATCTGGTGAATAAATGACCTAAACGGGTAACAAAATGCCATCTGGGGATTTTGTCCGGAAGGAGTGCCAAGGCATCCGGTGGATGATCCGCCGGATTTCAGTAGTGCAGTTTTGTTACTGATGGACAGCCAAAATCCTGGCTCGGAGTCCAAAACTCAGTAATGTAGTTTGTTACTCGGGAACTCCGTAAAAATTTTGACTGCAGGTCCGCAAACAGGTTTTGACCCACATCAATCCCCTTCACCAAAATGATGATTAACTCATCAAAACAGACCCCAAAGGTACGAGGGGCACTGTCGCTACACGTAGGGACATCTGCGCCTCGGGAATGGCATTGTGATGGATCCTTGATGTGTGAGGGCGCCTCGGCGGGCGACGTGGTGCACGCCGCCGACTGAGCGGCTGGTTTGGGTTGCTGCGCTTTGGCTGACGTAGCGGGAGGTACGGTGATCTGAATCGTGTACGGGTTGGTGCGTCAGATAGCTCATGACGAGCTCTACAAATGTTCAGATCATGTCCATGTTAAAATACTACTGCAAAACTGTTTTCTTCCCTTTCGGAAAGTGATTGTCTTGCAACTGTCTTCCACTTCCTAAAACATAGCGTGAGGCAACCAGAAAGGTCACGCTTAGACTCAGAACCACTAGCACAATACAAGCCGTGAGCACAGAAGACCCGTCAGGCAACGTTGGAACTGCACCCCAGTTTCTGACAGTTGGATATTCCGAGGGTCGAGCCTTGGTCCTTGGTGGGTGCATGGTTGTGTTCCCTGTGTTGGCAAGCCTCAAGGTTCAGGTGGTTCATTCGTCTCAGGTTCTGTTCCCATCTCTTTTTGCATCTGGGCTTGAGCATGCCAAGGATTGTGTGACTGAAACAATTATCTGGCCGCTGAAGCGACCTGATTTGTTCCAAGGGACAAGGGCGCCTCTAGCTGAGCTTCTCTTGTTTGGACCCCCGATATGCCTGCAAGTTTATTTGTTTCTTGCAGCAGCCCCCTTGCTTGGCCTGGCCCCATTGTCTCTGAGACTCTGCATATGATTGACTGTCATCGTGAGACTCCCAAACATGGTTGGAATTTTGCTCTTGATTGGATGATGCATGGTTGGATGCAGGGCACAGAGAAGACAATGATTGGCCTGGCCATTGCAGGGGAAGTCGATGCTACATTCTTCTCTATATCTGTGAGTTCTTTGACCAGAAAATGGGTATTCCACTCTCTCTGCTCTGAACCACTCATGCATCATTGCTACTGCTGATTCCATACATAAAAGTTTCTCACATTGCATGCTCTTCGCCTTCTGTTGCCCCTGCAGATTGGTGAGGGAGAAAAGCTTGTCAGGGAACTTTTTGGTGTTGCAAGCTACAAGTCCCCTGCAGTGATCTTCATTGATGAGATTGAATCTCTTCTTTCTCAGGAAGGTTTCTTAGTTAGGTTCTTGAATTGGTCCCTTTCCAACTGGATTTAGGATTTTGGGGCAGAAATTCCCATGTTTGTAATCTGTTTACAGTGCTTGGTGATATGGTCCATTACTATGCAATGGGCTCCTTCATGCAGAGAAAAATTGATGGTGAGCATGAATCCAGCAGGAGAATGAAAACCCAATTTCTGGTGGAGATGGAAGGCTGCCAGGGATCAGCACAGCAGCTCCTGGTCATAGGTTTGTCGTTTGGAAAGCATTCCTTGGTCGTCTTTCAATCACACTTCAGAAGTCCAATTTACTCTTCTCCCTTGTCGTTGCAGGAGCAACTAACAGGCCTGAAGAATTGGATGAAGCTGCCCGAAGGCGACTTTCCAAGCGACTCTATGTTCCCTTGCCTGAATCTGGTTTGTGCATAAGATCAGCAGACAGTGGCCAGCAAGGTTTGAGCCACAGTCATCGGTGGCAGTCATACTGACCGTTCATTTTGCAGTTGCCCGCGTGAAGATAGTGCGACACCTGCCAAAGAAGGACGGCCTACTCTCTCTGTCAGAAGCTGATCTAGAGAAGATTGCTTCAAAAACTGCTGGTGTGAATTCTGTTTGAGCATGTACATCTGGAAGCCTTGCAACAATGAAGCTCTAAGGTTCTATGCGTCTTCTCAGGCTATACTAGCTCGGACATGGCACACATTGTAAAGGAGGCGTTGATGGTTCCAATCAGGGAGGCAATGCGTCTGGACCGACTGACAAACCTGAGGAAAGAAGAGATCTGAGGTAAGTCATAGTGCCGGTTTCCAACTGCAAGTTTCAAGTGGTGATGCTTCCCTAGGCCTTACTCTGTTTGTGACCACTTTCAGGATTTCGAGAAGGCACTCCATAAGGTTCGGCCAACTGTTGCTCCAGAAGAATTAACAGCCTACCAGGAGTGGAGTAATCAGTATGGGAGTGAGGGAATGGTGTAGCAAGGAGGGCAATTCACACATATGTATAAAGAATGGGAGGATGATGGCTTCTGTCTGTGTTGTGAAGAGGTTCAGCATTCATTGTAACATTTTCCACTTTCCATGTGGCACATCCTTCATCCAATTCTGGTGCCCATCCACGGAGTGCTGGGAATCCAGTGATGTGATGCTGACTCCCAAAGATGGTTCATGTGTTTGGCCTGGTCAGGTGTGATCTACTTTCTCGGCAACTTGTCGTGACCAGTTGTGCCATCACAACCACAGTCACAAATCCATCTTCAGGATCTCGAAGGAAGCAAAGGATTAGGGCATCCTCAAGCCGTGATCAGTGTCGTTGGAACTATTCGGCTTACAATTTGGCACTGTCCGGCTCGTGTACATCAGTGACGTGATACTTCCCTCCCTTGTAGCCACATTTTTGTAGCGCATTACAAGGCGTAGGTCAATACCAGCTTAACTAGTCTTCGATCTGCTTATCGATGTCCTGCGGGTTGCTGTAGAAATCCGAGCTATTGTGCAATGCATCACAACCATACCACTTGAAGAGATGATTTCTTACTCTTCCTTGCTTGTGGTGTGCATGGATGTCTTTAACCTCGTACTCTGTACCCTTGTCTACTTCCACAGGTGGTAGTGGAGGCATTTCGCTATCAAGGAGGTCCTAGTTTGGGTCCCAATAGAGTTAAAGTCTAATTTTGTGTATCATTAGGTGCATACTCATGCACTTATGTGGGTGTAGCTTGGAAATGAAAAGATCTTACATTCTCTTGATTAAAAATGGTCCCAACCACTTAGGTTTGAGCTTTGTACAACTCTTCCCTCACAGCTTGATGCTCATCCAGTGTGGTACCACGTGATCACCAACATGGAACTTGTCTGCAGCTTGCTTTATTCGTGCTTGGATCTTTGCGAGTGTCTCACATGTCTCATCCAACATGTAGTAGAAGTCTCTCTGTTGGATGTAAAAATCAGGTGTATTGTATACCAGTCAGACATTTTGATACATATGTATCCATAACTTACCCCAAACGGTTTGTTACCCGTTGCTGTAGAGGCTGCATAGTTGCATGCAGAGTTAGCCATCGGTAGCTTGAGTATCCAATCAGTGCCATGTGGGTCGGACAGTAGGACCCACATGGCACTGAATTGGAAGTGAAACTATCAACCGCCAAGTTTGGAGTATTTTCTTTAGTAGCTAGTTGATTTCATTTGTCTCCCCGTGAGTCTGATGATGGAAGGTCATTAATAGTTATAACCACCTGTCGTGGCGAGTCATCAGCTCCAGCCAAATTGTGTAAGTGAACCTTCCATCTTGGTCGCTTGTGATGGAGGAGGAGACGCCATGTCATCAGATGAATGTTTAAGGAACAACCTCGTTGTTCCCTCGGTGGTGACAGGTGTTGTAGTCGATATAGACCTCAGAATTCTCAACAACCGGTAAATCACCACAAGATTTACATCAAGCCCCTCTAGTATGATGGTCAAATTCGTCACAAAGTCCATGGAGATGCCCGACCACGGTTCTGTCGACACCAATAGCCGCTGAAGTTACTGGGGGTAGTGGTTCTTCTTCACTTATGAGGTTGACACACGTCGCATCATTTCACTTGTTCATGAAATGCATCTGCGTCTTGTCCAACAAGTAGTATTGTCTGATTTCATTGAGTCTCTCAACCTTTCTGAAGTGCCCACATGGACTAGTGTTATGAAACTTCTCCAGTAGCATATACTATAGCTTGTTGTTGGATGGCATGACGGCCTGGTGAGTGAATCGCCATTCCCCTATAACCTACCTGCCAAACCCCTGTAACCTCTCTTGAGCAAACTCATGAGTTATGTGTCTCATCCAATGAGTAACATGCCAATTTCAGCCATCAAGCCCGGTCACCGATGTAAAGCACATGTTGGATATGTTTTTCTAATTTGATACTCAATATGCTGGTCAAAGTTAGGCCCAAGGAACTTCATACATTGAGTAATATTTGGCTGAGCCGTGATGATTTCAGTGCATGGTGATTGGTGCGGGTGACACACCGCAAAAATTCCATGTAGCACCGCAATCTTATGAACATGTGCACAACCGCCAGCATTTTTTTTTGTGCACTACGTGTTTTAACTCTGGCCTGCACAGTTTTCTTGACATCAATGCAGCCGGGTTTTCTCTACCACTGTTGTCTTGGAGAAGAATGGATGCAATTACGCAATTGGACACATTAGTGCCCATAATGTAGTTCACTGTTTGATATGAAAATGGCTAGGATGTCGCCGAGGTCAGAGGATTTCTCAAATACTTGAACATTTTGTTTGCTATCTCCACAACTCCACTCGGAGTTTTTGCAAATGGCTTCATCGAGAGGCGCTGGAAATCTTGTGTTATTATGTACAAGCTAGTCGTAGCAGTTGCCAAATCCTAAGAAGACGTGGGAGTCTCAGACGTTTCTGGACGTTGTCCAATCATCCACTGCCAACATCTTTTTTGGATCCATTGTCATCTGCCAACCATTGGTGATGTGGTCCCAAAATGTGATCCAATGGAAACCAATGCTACAATTTGAGAGTTATCCACAACTCTTCTCACATTGTAACCCTTAACAGAACTTTTAGAGCTATTCATCGTGCTCCTCCGGCATGCATTCGTGGACCAGGAAATCATGGACGTAGACAATAGCAAATTCATAGAGGTACCACCAAAAGATGCCATTCATTCATTTGTAATCAATCACCTCATCCTCAAAACTGTGTACACAAAAGTGTATTGGGAAGTGAACAGAAAATTGAACATTGATTGTCTACCAAAACTTCTCCATTTCATGAAAACACCTTAATTCTTCTCATGTTTGGCAAGGAATGCATACGTGGGCTCTAGTGACATGTATTCTTGTTTATGATTCCTGAGAAATCCATGAATACATGAATACAATCATTGATACACTAATCATGGAGTGTATGATTTTGGGTCGATTAACTATATCTCTTTTCATTATAGCCATGACAATTTTGGAGCATTGTTAATTCCAAATGGCATGATCATGAACTGAAATTGCCCAAAGTTGGTAAAAATGATGTCTTTTTCATGTCCTCATTGGTTACAATGATCTAGTTGCAGCTGCTCCATGACTTGATTTTGTTGGAAATTCACACTGGGGCCCTGGCAAAAAAGCACACCTTCTAGTGAATGAGGATAGCAGTTCTTTATGGTTATGTCATTCAAAACTTGGTAGTTCATTCACGTTCACATTTCACCAGTCTTCTTTTTTGCAAAAAGCACCAAGGCTGAGTAGGGTGACGCAGATATAATCCTTCCCGAGCCTCGAGTCTGACGTGTATTTCAGTTTGGTCAGTTGGATGTTTCTCATACGAAAGTTCCCTTTCAAATTTGTTGTGCTACCCAGCTTGATCTCCATGTGGTGATTGATGCTACATTGTGAAGGTAACTCTCAGGGATTTTTTTTATAGGAAAACCCTTTTAAACTCATTGATGAGTGATGAAAAATCATTTTGGTATATGCGTGAACTATTATGGTTTGCATGACAATGAGAATGATGAGGCTGTTACATTACCCCCCACAATTCCATGCGACACAAACCCATATGATCTCCTTGTCACATATAACTTCTGCCCACGTTGAGCGAAATGGGTGTCGTGCATCATTGTGTTGTCATCGTTGCTGGTTTGTACACCACTTCCTCCTCTATTCCTTACCATAACCGCCATTGGGTCATGGACCGCTCAATTGGAGGCATGTGTTGTTGTTTGCCATTAATGCTAAGGTAAATTATGTCGCTACTCTAGTCCACTTGCAGATTGTACAGGTACAAGAAACATCACCCCATGATGATTTTGTGGTTACTCGTTGGATGATTTCTCCAGATCCTTACATGTTATAGCTCTGTGATTCACAGTGTAAGAGATTTATAAAGCTGAAAAATCTGCAGTTACCTATCGATGGGTTCTCTTTCGTCTATCCCTGGTTTTTACTTCTTCAAATCCAGCTTTTGAACCATCTCTTTGTTGATAAAACCGTGAGAGGCTCTCTCATCCAGCAACACTAATACCGTTGTAAAATGAGACTGACGCTACTGGATGGACAGGTCTAAGTTTGACTCTTATTCGTATCCTTGGTTTTTCATCATAGTATTCCTTGTAAATGTTTTGTTTATACAAACCCTCGTCTACGACATTGTGATATGTTTTGATGGACGAACGGTCCTAGCAGAGTTTTTAGCTGTACAGGAGCTTTGTCAGTTACTCCTGGCATTTTCCCTTTGTTGACTCCTCATGTGTTTTTCGTGAATCCTCCCCCTTCCGGGAGAAAGACGATGCCGACAGTTGCGTGAAATGTGGCCTGGCTTTCCATAATTCCAGCACAAATGTTTGTCCTGTTGATCGATGGAATCGACCTCCATTACGTTAGAGGTCTCCATCAACCACGAGTTCTGACCACCAAGATAAAAATTGTGATCTTAGGGTCATGAGCCGCTGCATTCAATGACCGGGAATGCAGTGGTACGCAAGTGCATGGTCAGCCTGATTATGGAACATCCAAAGAGGATGAAGCTGAAGCTTCCATCCAGCTGGAGGCTAACAATGTGTCTGATGACAAGAGTAGGGACAATCCATTCGAGGACGACGATCGTGAAACAAATATAGCAGGCCGTACGGCCATTCTCAGACCAGCTGGAAGGCATCCTATTCATTTTTTTGGAAGACAAGGATGACAAGGAGGGGAGGTTATGTTACGAAGATGCCTCAAAGTTACCTAGCTCTATTGCCACTTACGTGGTAGCACTGTACAGTCAGCTACACACTAGGGCGGTAGGAAGGCATAAGAACAACTAGGGTTTGGCTAGGGGAGACACACATAGTATCATAACCTTCAATATCTTCATTGTCTAGAGAGAGATGGAAATCAACAAGAACATATGATAAACAACTATCACAATGCATGGTGGATATCGCATGCAGCATACTGTATTAGTCATAAGACCCAGCCCAAAACCATGATTTTTTGGTAACTTAGTACATGAACATTCAAGTGCCAAACCATGTAAACCTACGGATACAACGATTGCGCACAAGCATGAATCTTGTGTTAATTGGTGGACACGTAATGCAAGAACATGCAAACCGGGCCCAAGGCCAACCCACCAAGGGAACTCTAGAGGGTGTGGAACAAGGAGAGCGACTAGGAGAAAGTCTCCGGCAATCCATAGCAGCTTTCATACAGTTGCAGGTGGGTAGATCACCACCCAACGGTGCTTCAAGGCCAGCTGGATTCACATAAGGGATCTGCACGTACATGGACATCCCTGAGCGATCACATTCAATTGTATGCATCGATGGAAATGAATCGATTCCCTCATGACCCGACGTTAATTTTCTATACACACATACCCTATTCTCAGTCACCCTCAAGCCAGAGCGGCCAGCAACTCAACAGAAGAAATGGCCACCATGAACTTTTGCATGTGCCAGAGCCTTGGTCAGGAAGTAAGCATGCTGCATGTCCTTGCCAACGTGGATGACGGGTGTCACATTGTACTCCACCAGATTACACACAAAGTGATGCTAAACAATAATGTTCTTTGTGTGTGGATGGAACACACCGTAGTTCTCTGCAATAGCATGAGCAATCTGGTTTTCACCATGTAAAACAATAGAAGGCATAGAATGGCGCAACTCAGAAAACAAGCACTTCAGCCGCACCGGCTCAAGAGCCCCTAGAGCAACATACTTTGCCTCTGACAAACTATGCATAGTGTAACCATGCTTGCCACTCTCTTACAACACAACAGTTCCACCAAGGAGGAACAAGTAGCCTTTCCGATTGCATCCATCAAGGATCCACGACTAGTCACTCTTCAAGTAGCATTCGAATACCACCAAACCTTATCAACAAAAATAGAGTCCTCGGTACAGTGTGGAGACCACGTACCAAACCACTCGTAATCTAGCATGGAGGTATGTCATCCAAGAACATTATGACAACTGTGCAAGGATGATGAAGGCAAAGGAAATATGAGGCCGAGTGACAATGGCCGAGTACATCAGAGCAGCGATAAAGTGCATGTGCATGGTCATGTCCATTATCCACCCCAAAGATGCTAGATCATGCACCTTTATGGCAACCTGCCCGGCTGGTGTGATTTGTCTAGAGGCCATGGCAAAAAAATCAAGGATTTTAATGAATGGCTCCTCCACAACGCGGGCATAGTGTGCCTAGTGTAGCAAGAGTGTCTGCCGCTGGCGATCAGGCACGATATCTGTCCCAAGGAACACAACTATAGGATCAAGGATGTATGGTTAATCACGGTCATTTTATACACTGGTTTTCTAGTGTGTGCATTGAGTGTGCTCTCACCAAAGGGATTTCTTTGCACCCGTCCCTACACTCCTTCCATTGTGCGTGATGAGGGTGTGCTTTCTTCCTATATGGTGAGAAAATTCTCTTCTTGGGAGGGACCTCAGTGTGTGGGGTTAGTGTATGTAACTAGTACGCTCTGTCACCATACAAAAGTACACTAAGAGCACACTCAGTGCAGTTTTTGTCTCATACATCCCATCATACTTTAATTTTTTGTCCTACATGGCCAAAAGAATTTCTTCCTAGGAGGGACGTTAGTGTGTGGGGCTAGTGTACATGGGAAGAGTGCTCCTACACCACACCAAAGTACATTACGAGCACACTCAGTGTGTGGATTTGTCTTATGTGTCTCAACAAAGTTTTCCTTTTGTCCTATATGGCCAGAACAATCGCTCTTTAGAAGGTACCTTAGTGCGTAGGGCTAGTGTGATAGTGTGTGTTTCTATGCATAAATAGGGTCAAGCATTGTGTGGTTGAAATGTGTATATGATACAAAGAAAATTGTTTATCGGAAGACTGTAAAAAATGGAAAACAAGATATGGAAAACAGTACGAGCAGCGTTAAGTATTTTTTTTCTGAGGGTTTTCAAGCATCTTACAGGTGTAATCATGTTGAACACATTAATATACATATGTATCAATGTTCTGGTCGTGATATCTCTGCATTAGATTTCAAATTCAAGTTACAAAATCCGTTTCTTTCTTTTGCTATCTGGTTCGTTCGATTGAAATGGCCGGTCCATCGCTCCGAGCAGGTTTTCATGTTTTCTCGATGGCCGTCTACTTGCCGACGACGGTGGACTTGGCATTTTTCCTTGATATGTTTGTCTCGGCCGGCAGTTACTCGACTGACTCTTTGATTCATTCCTTGCAAGATGTTCAA
This sequence comes from Penium margaritaceum, assembly GCA_023375785.1. Classification (NCBI taxonomy): domain Eukaryota; kingdom Viridiplantae; phylum Streptophyta; class Zygnematophyceae; order Desmidiales; family Peniaceae; genus Penium; species Penium margaritaceum. The sequence goes on along the minus strand of SZWC01021787.1, from coordinate 1,415 downwards.
GAGATGACCGCAGTGTACATGGCTGATGCATGTGGCAATTGTGCTCAAAATGAGTGCAAAAGTGCACTCATCACGCACTCAGTGTGTGACACCCATATTCCAAAATGGCTAGATTGCAAGGATTCATGCATTTCAAAGTGCAACCCATCAATAACTGCAATCCAATATCAACTTTGAGACACAAAAAGCCTACTTACTTCGAGGTTTGAGAACTAACCTTGAACATTCATTAGAGGTCTCGTTCTTAGAAATTTGAAATTGCAGATTCTTTGGGCAACCATTTTGAACAATTTCTAGCCATTTTGCGAAAAGCGAAAGGTTTTCACATTCAATATCATTCTTTAACATTCTTGCAATGGAAAGAACCAGATTTGAAAAGGGTTTATTCGATTTTGAAATCAATGTGGACACAAACCCCTTTTATTTATTTATTTCAAAGAGAGAAACGGAAGCACAGACTTTTATTCAATTTCAGGGCTCAGGATGAATGTGATGATAAACTGTACATTGTCGACGTCATTGTTTCAGATGTTCTTCTTTCACTCGTGGCTAATGATATTGTCGACAAGAACTTTAGAAAGATTAATGTGAAAGGAGAAAACAGTTCCTAAAAAATGCAAGTTTCCTGTCTCGCCGGGAATGACCGCCTACTCTCAAGAAACGACATAAGCTCTGCTAATGCTGAATCTTTTGCTCGACATAGGGGATGGAAAAAAACTGCAAGCAAAGGACCTTTCTTCATCAATAACATCGCAAACGATTACAGATGACAACTTTAGAGGGTCGCACACCGAGTGTGTGATAAGTGCACTTTGTCACGTAAATCAATTGCACTGACACACATGCACTATTCCTGGCATTCGGGGGTCTTAGCAACGGGACGAGGTCTTCCTTGGACTTCCGACGGCAAACGGGTCAATGAGGCAATAGCGTATCTAGCATTCTGCCAGCAGTTATAGACGGCCATCATATTCTGCGAGGGACAAAGCCCTTTTGGCCACTTGATCTTATAGCACTTAAGGCTCACTGAATGCCCCTATGCGAGGGAGATGTACGTTTTGGAAACGTACACAAGAGAGATTGTTATGGATTTGGTGAGTAACAACCTTTAATAAAAACGTATCACGAAAAAAAGGTAAAGAATAGTACAGGCAATGTGTAAAATCATGAGTTTTTCTCTTGCAACCACGAAAAAGTGAAACACATTTATGAATAAAAGATAGTGCTGAAAAAACAGAGGACTGATCACTTGAAAATAGAAGAGGTAGGGGGTAGCAGGAAAGAGAGGGAGAGAGGGAGAGGGGGAGAGAGAGAGAGAGAGAGAGAGAGAGAGAGAGAGAGAGAGAGAGAGAGAGAGAGAGAGAGAGAGAGAGAGAGAGAGAGAGAGAGAGAGAGAGAGAGAGAGAGAGAGAGAG
>SZWC01021786.1:6800-26273 GCA_023375785.1 Penium margaritaceum | reverse complement strand
ATTGGGATTGGGATTGGGATCGGGATTGGGATTGGGATTGTGATTGGGACTGGGATTGGGATTGCGATTGGGATTGGGATTGGGATTGGGATTGGAATTGGCATCGGGATTGGGATTGGGATTGTGATTGGGACTGGGATTGGGATTGGGATTGGGACTGGAATTGGGATTGGGATTGGGATTGGGACTGGGATTGGGACTGGGATTGGGACTGGGATAGGGACAGGGATTGTGACTAGGATTTGGATTGGGATTGGAATTGGGATTCGAATTGGGATTTGTTGGGAAAGGAGCCATCCGGCTCAATTTCAGGTCCACAGGAGCAAGTTCCAGGAAAGTACCAGATGCCTACTGCAATTGTCGATCCGACTTCGTCATTAGAATGATCAGGTGGCAAATTGTCTATGGTGCAAGTTTGAGGCCGATCCAACAGTCGGATTGGGAGATATAAATTTTTGAATTTTCGTGGATCATGGACCGTCGATGTCTGGGTGGCCATGGGAGATGGCTCCATGGTCAAGACCTGATGGGAGAAACATCCAAAAAGGCCCTTGGTCCTAGGATTGCCTTGTCAGAGTGTCCTTACTAGGATAAAGGTATCTCTCCTTACTTTCTAGGTGAGGTGAGATCCTTGTGTTCTAGCCATGGACACATGGCGATTCTCCATGGGTTTGTGGGTTATGTGACCACTAGGAGTGTGCCATGAGAGAATTCTCTAGCTCTCTATGTCGTGTGTGAGTGGTCAGCCTGATTTCTAGGCTGATTTCACCCCTTGTGTGAGATTATGGACTCTAGTGTGTGAGCCTTAGCCTCCATGGCTAAGTGGTGTGGCTTGTGAGAGGGCTGACTTGCCCAAGCTCTAGCTCTATGTGTACTCCATCATTTTAAGTGATTAAACAACCGTTCTTTAGCACAAGTGATGCCCTTCAAATCACACATGCTAGCTGCTCCAAGACTCCCTCTCTCCTCCAGATCCAGCATTAAATAGGCTAGAGGGATGTGCCAACTTCACGTTTTGGAACATCCGTACCCGTTTCCTTTAGGAGGAGAGGGCTTGTGGGAGGTGGTGAGCGGCGACGAGCCGGCTCCAGTTCCACAGGCAAAAGGCATCACCGCAACGCAAGTGGTGGTGGGGAAGACGTCGCAAAAGAGTGCACCAGATGGGGGTTCTTCTACAGCTGTACCAGCGGCGTATGAGGAGTGGAAGAAGAGGGAGAGGCAGGCCTACAGGTTACTTGTCAACAGCATCTCCAACTCGCATCTTCTGTATGTGAGTGACAAGGCTACTGCAAAGGAGGGGTGGGAAACGTTGTGCAAGAAGTATGAGAGCAAGGATCCTGCATTCCTCATACTTTTGGAGGAAAAGATGATGGTGCTGAAAATTCACGGTGGTGAAGGGATAGAGGCGTATCTGGACAGGGAAAAGGAGCTGGCAAAGCAGTTGAGAGCAGCTGGCAACCTTGTGAAAGAGACGCCCTTCATCCTCCTCTTACTGAGGGGACTCCCAACCAGCTCGGACACTGTGCAAGAGACGTTGGAGTGCCAGCTGACTCTCGACCTTGACTTCATGTGTACGCACTTAGTGCAGGTGGAACTACGTCGCAATGCAGCAAAGCGTAATGGCGGCAGCAGGAACAATGAGGGAGCTTTGATGGCCATGGCCTCACGCAACCAGCAGCAGCAACATTCCGGGTAGCAAAGAGGCAAGAAGAAGGGCAAGTGCCACTATTGCCAGTAAAAGGGGCACTACAAGAAAGATTGCTTCAAGTTCAACAGGGACAAGAAGGAGTAGCAGCAACAGGAGCAAAAGCAGCAATCTCCACAGCAACAGCAGCAGCAGTCACAGCAGCGTCAGCAGCAGTAGCAATAGCAAAACCAGGCTTGTGTGCGCCACTTTGGAAACAAGAATGTGGCCAAGGAGGTCCGCAAACGTCTCTTCATGGCGAAGTCTGACATATCGCAGGCGGAGAAGGAGAATCTCGCATGATGTAAGGACTCAGGATGTACGAAGAGCCTCACATATCACAAGGAGTGGTTTACACAGCTGCTGGCCATCCCTCCTCGTCCTATCCCTAAGGGTGATGATCGAGTGGTGTATGCTGAGGAGATTGGGATTGTGAAGATGTGGTTAGAGACCCCGCGTGGCATTGAAGTGGAAGTGTTCAATGGCGTGCTGTATGTACCTATTGCTGCATTCAACCTCCTCTCAGTCTCCTCTATTACAAACTCAGGACTGCGCGTCATCTTTGATGATGACCATGGCTACATCCTCAACAAGAATACAGGAGAGGAATTGGCCAGGTCGGTGAAGGAGGGCGACATGTACCCCTTGCTTGCTGCGACCAAGATCTTGTGTGAGCAGAGTCTTGCAACAATAGTGCAGGCGACAGATGGCGAGATCTGGCATGCGCACTGCGGCCACATTGGCATGCGTGCCTTGCAACAGCTTCAAGCAAAGCAAATGGTGCGTGACCTGCCTACCATCTCTAACTTTGAGCTGCATTTATGCATCGGCTGTTCAGAGGGGAAGCAGCACCAAGAGGCGTTCTCTGGAGCAGGGGAGCGTCCAAAGGAGGTGTTGGAGCTGGTCCACACGGACTTATGCGAGTCGATGTAGAGCTTGAGCTTTGGAGGCTCTATGTATTTCCTGACCTTCATTGATGATTTCAGCCGTTACACTGCTGTATACTTCCTTCTCTCCAAGGACCAGTGCTTTGACAGGTTCAAGGAGTTCAACGCCATGGTGGAGAACCACTCTGGCAAGAAGATGAAGGCGTTGCGCAGCGACCGTGGTGGAGAGTACCTAAGCAAGGAATTCCAGGACTACCTCGCAGCAGCTGGCATCAAGGCGCAGCATACCACGCAATACTCACCGTAGCAGAACGGTGTAGCAAGCGTACCATTGTGGAGTCGGCGCGTCCCATGTTACACGCGGCTCGGCTGACGTACGAGTTCTGGGCTGAAGCCGTGAGCACTGCGGTCTACATCAAGAACCACAGTCCAACTAAGGTGCTGGAGCAGAAACTGAGCGTGGGTCATGTCCGAGCGTTTAGGAGCCTGGCGCACATGCACGTACCCAAGGAGAAGCGGCATAAATGGGACGCAAAGAGTGCGCAAATGCTGATGATTGGCTACGACGTGGCAAGCAAGGCCTATCGCCTCTACAAGAGGGGTACAGGCCACGTCATCATCTCTAAAGATGTCGTCTTCAACGAGAGCAACGTCACCAGCACTTACATTATGTGTAAAGAACCAGCAGCTGACAAGACAGTGGGAGCAAAAATCCTTCCTGACCCAGTCTCTCCCGATCCTTCCTCTACTATGACAGTGGGAGAATCACTCTACTCTCCCATGTCTGATGCAGCAGATACCACAGCCTCATCGACAGAAACAGAGAAGGGAGATGGAGCACTACCTGCAGCAGGAGTTGTGCCAGCAGAACCGCGCCAGCCGCCCGCTATCGCTCCAACACGAGGTCACAGGTACCCTCTTAGGGTGCGTTACAAGCGTGGTGAGCGCGGCCATTTTTTGATGCTGCAAAAAGCAGAACAGATGAACGTCGTAGCTACAGCATATTCAGATGAGCCAACGTCATACAAGGAGGCCATGGCTGCACCGGATGCAGCAGATTGGGCGCAAGCCGTGCAGCAAGAGATACACTTGCAGCTGGACAACGGTACATGGGAGCTGAATAAGCGTCCACCTGGATGTAAGATGATTAAGTGCAACTGTGTATTCAAGAAGAAGCGGGGAGCAGATGGTAACCTAGAAAAGTACAAGGCGAGGCTGTTTGCCAAGGGCTACTCGCAGCAAGAGGGCATGGACTACACAGAAACTTTTGTCCTTGTTGCAAAGTTTGCCTCTATGCGCACGCTCCTCTCTTACCCAGAGCTGAGAACTTCGAGGTTCACCACATGGATGTCAAGACAACATTCTTCAATGGTGACTCGGGGGAGAAATCTACATGGAGCAGCCGGAGGGGTTTGTCATGGATGGCCAGGAGCACCTGCTTTGCAAGCTGCAGAAGTCGCTGTACGGCCTCAAGCAAGCATCGCTTGCTTGGAACCAGAAGTTGGATGTGGCGTTGCAGTGCATGGGTTTTGAGCGCAGCACGTGTGACTACAGCGTGTATAGCTGGCAGCATGGTCATGAGGTGCTCATCATCATCGTCCATGTGGATGACATGCTCCTCTTTTCCAAGATCATGTCTCCACTGTAGGAGTTCAAGGACGCCATGCAGGAGCGCTTCCAGATGTCTGAACTCAAGGAGGCGTCATTCTACCTCAGCATCCAGAGCACACGTGATCACAAATCACGCTCTCTCTTGCTGCAGCTGAGTCGTTACATCAAGGACGTCCTACAGCGGTTCGGCATGGCAGAGACGAAACCCATCGGCACACCGCTGGAGACGCGGCAGTACCTCGTGAGCTTTAATGGAGAAGCAAATGCAGCTGAGCGGCAGAAATACCAGAGCGTCATCGGCAGCCTCATGTACCTCATGGTAGCAACCAGGCCGGACCTCGCACAGGCTGTTAGCGCTATGAGCCAGCACATGCCAAACCCCGGACCTGAGCACCAGAAGGCAGTGAAGCGGATCTTCCGCTACCTTGCTGGAACCATCAACATCGGTTTCACCTAAAACGGGAACAACAACAACATCATAGGCTACATAGATGCAGATTTGGCTTCAAATCCTGAGGACCATAAGTCCATCTCTGGACATGTGTTCCTCACGAATGGTTGAGCCATCAGCTGTTGTAGCAAGCGCCAAGTGGTCATGGCCACATCAAGCACGGAAGCTGCATACGTCTCTCTCACCTTTGGAGCCAAGGAAGCAGTTTGGTTTCAGTGTCTCATGGCAGAGATGAGTAGGAGTACATAAGTTCTAGTTCCTGTGCGCGTTGACAACGATAGCGCAATGGCACTCGCCAAGAATCCTGAGCACCATGCATGCACCAAGCACATTGACATCGTATATCACTTCATCTTGCACATGGTGTAGGATGGTGCTATCAAGCTGGAGTTTACTCCAACCAGCAAGCAGGTCGCTGATTTTTGCACCAAGCCAGTGACCCATGAGAAGCAGCAGTTCTGCATGAAGGCATGTGGACTCAGCCTACTCAGACTGCGGCAATGAGGGAGATTGTTGGAAAAAGGAGCCATCTGGCTCAGTTTCAGGTCCATACGAGCAAGTTCCAGGAAACTACCAGATGCCTATTTCGATCATTGATCCAACTTCATCATTAGAAAGATCACGTGAGAAAATGTCTACGGTCCAAGTTTGAGGCCGATCCAATGGTTGGATTGGGAGATATGAATTTTCGTAGTTTCTGGGGTCATCGACCGCCAATATCTAGGTGACCACGGGTTATGGCTCCATGCCTTAGCCTGAGAAAAGAAAAAGGCAAGAGGTCCAAGGTCAAGACCTGATGCGAGAAATATCCCAAAAAGGCCCTTGATCTTAGGATTGCCTTGTCAAATTGTACTGACTAGGATCAAGGTACCTCTCCTTACTTTTTAGGTGAGATGAGATCCTTGTATGCTAGCCATGGACACATTGCAATTGTCCATGGGTTTGTGGGTGATGTGACCACTAGGAGTGTGCCATGAGAGCATTCTCTAGCGCTCTAGGTCGTGTGTGACTGGTCAGCCTGATTGTTAGGCTGATTTTCTCCCTTGTGTGAGATTATGGACTCTAGTGTGTGCTCCTTCGCCTCTACGAGAGGGATACAGGTCACGTCATCATCTCGTGGGATGTCGCCTTCAACCAGAGCAACGTCATCGGCACAAGTTGGATGCGGCGTTGTAGTGCATGGAGTTTGAGCGCAGCAAGTGTGATTATAGCATCTATCAATAATAGCATGGTCATGAGGTGCTCATCATCATGGTCTATGTGCATGACATGCTCATCCTTTCCAAGAGCATATCTGTAGTACAGGAGTTCAAGGAGGCCATGCAGGTACTCTTCCAAATGTCTGATCTCGGGGAGGCATCATGATTCCCTGGAATCTAGATCACGCGTGATCACAAATCACGCTCTCTCTTGCTGTAGAACAGCCGCTATATCAAGGATGTCTTACAACAGTTTGGCATGGCAGAGGCCAAACCCATCGGCACACTGTTGGAGACGCGGCAATACCTCGTGAGCTTCAATGGAGAAGCAAATGTAGCTGAGCGGCAGAAGTACCGCAACGCTGTCGGTAGCTTTGTGTACCTGATGATGGCAACCAGGCTGGATCTGGCACAGGCTGTTTGCGCCGTGAGCCAGCACATGGCTAATCCCGGACCTGAGCACCCAAAGGCAATGAAGCGGATCTTCCGCTACCTTGCTGGAACCATCAACATTGGCATCACATACAACAGCAACGAAAACAACATCATTGGCTACCCAGACGCAGATTGGGCTTCAAAGCCAAGTAGTTTTCTACAACTTGCTCTTGTGGACTTGAAACTGAGCCGGATGGCTCCTCTTCCAATACCTGTGACTATTGTGTCTATCTCTACTAGCATGGGCATGAGACCCTTATGATCATTCTCTATGAGGATGACATATTTCTCCTTTCCAACCGCATATCTATACTATAAGAGTTTAAGGAGGCCATGAATGAGCGCTCCTAAATGTTTCATCTTGGGGAGACATCATACTTCCTTGGGCATTCATATCACGAATGACCTCAAATCACGCTCTCTTGCAGCAGCACAGTTGCTACAGGAAGGACATCTTGCAGCAGTTTGGCCGGTAGAGGCCAAAGCCATCGGCACGCCATTAGAGATGAGGGAATATCTAGTGAAATTTAGTGGAGAAGTAAATACAACTGAGTGGCAGAAGAACCAGAGTGTTGTTGGCAGTCTCATGTACTTGATGGTGGCAACCAGGCTGGACCTCGTACTGGCTGTGAGCGTTGTGAGCCAACACATGAATAATCCCGGACTTGATCCCCACAAGGTTCTGAAACGGGTTCTGCTACCTTTCAAAAAGCATGAACATTGCCATTACGTAGAACGGCAACGACAACATCATTGGCTACTCAGACAAAGATTGGGCTTCAAACCCTGAGGACCGCAAGTCCATCTCAGGATATGTGTTCCTCATGAATGGTAGGATCATCAGCTTGTGCATCAAGCGGTACGTGGTTGTGGCCATCTTTAGCACGGAAGCTAAGTACGTATTTCCAAGTTTTTGAGCCAAGGAAGCAGTTTGGCTTCAGCGTTTCATGATTGGGAGTGCAGCAGTTCCAGTTCCCGTACGCGTCGACAACCAGAGCGCAATCGCACTTGCCAAAAATCATGAGCACCATGCACGCACCAAGCACGTTAACATCGCATATCACTTCATGAGGCCTATGGTGAAGGAGGATGCTATCAAACTGGAGTTTACTTCAACCGGCAAGCAAGTCGCTGATTTATGTATCAAGCCAGTGACCCGTGAGAAGCAAGAGTTTTGCATGCAGGCATGTGGACTCAGCCCAGTCTGACTGCAACAAAGTGAGAGATTATTGGGAAAAGAGCCATCCGGCTCAGTTTCAGGTCCACAGGAGCAAGTTCCGGGAAACTACAAGATGCCTGCTCCGATTGTCGGTCCAACTTCATCATTCCAATAATCATGTGGCGAAATGGCTTCGGTCCAAGTTTGAGGTCGATCCAAAGGTCGAGTGGGGGATATGAATTTTCGAAGTTTTCAGAGTCATCGACCGCCAATATCTAGATGACCATGCGGGAGGCGCCATGCCTTAGCCTGAGAAAAGAAAAAGGCAAGAGGTCCATGGTCAAGACCTGATGGGAGAAATGTCCAAAAGGTCCTACTTTCTTGGGTTGCCTTGTCAGAGTGTGCAGACTAGGAAAAAGGTACCTCTCCTCACTTTTTAGATGAGGTGAGATCCTTGTGCCCTAGCCATGGAGACATGGCGATTCTCCATGGGATTGTGGGTGATGTGACCACTAGGAGTGTACCATGAGAGCATTTTCTAGCTCTCTACATTGTGTGTGAGTACTCAGCCTGATTGCTAGGCTTATTTCCGCCCTTGTGTGAGATTATGGACTCTTGTGTGTGAGCCTTAGCCTCCATGGCTGAGTGGTGTGGCTTGTGAGAAGGGTGACTTGCCCAAGCTCTAGCTCTATACGTAAGCCATCATTTTGAGTGATTTAACAACCATTCTTCAGCACAAGTGATGCCCTTCCAGTCCCACATGCTCGCTGCTCAAAGGATCCCTTTGTACTCCTGTACCAACACAAATGTCTGATCTCGGGAAGGCGTCATACTTCCTGTGTATCCAGATCATGCTGAACCGCAAATCATGTATTCTCTCATTACACCAGAGTCGCTACATCAAGGATGTTTTATAGGGGTTCGGCATAGTAGCGGCCAAACCCATGAGTACGTTGTTAGAGACACATGAGTACCTCGAGAGCTTCAATGGAGAAGCCGATTCAATTCAGCAACAGAAGTACCAAAGCATCGTTTGTAATCCTATGTACCTAATGGTGGAAACCATGCCAGACCTCGCACAAGCTGTTAGCGATGTGAGCCAGTACATAGCAAGTCCAGGACCTGAGCACCAGAAAACAGTAAAACGGATTTTTTGCTTACTTGCTCAAACCATCAACATTGGCTTCACCTACAACGGCAACGACAACAACAACATCGGTTATAGAGGCGTAGATTGGGCTTCAAATCCTAAGGATTACAAATCCATCTCAGGACATATGTTACTCATGAATGGTAGGGCCATCAGCTGGTACAGGAAACGAGAGGTCGTCGTGGTCACCTAAAGCACGAAAGCTAAGGATGTCTCTTTGAGCTTTGGAGTCGAGGAAGCCGTTTGGCTTCAACGTCTCATGGCGGAGATGAGTGGGAGTGTAGCAGTTCCAATTCCTGTGCGCATGGAGAACCAGAGTGTAAGCGTACTTGCCAATAATCCTGAGCACTATGAATGCACCAAGTACGTGCACATAGCATATCACTTCATCACGCACATGGTGTAGGAGGGTGCTATCAAGCTAGAGTTTACTCCTATCAGCAAGCAGGTCGTTGATTTTTACACCAAGTTAGTTACCCGTGAAAAGCGGTAGTTGTGTATGAAGGCATGTAGAGTCAGCCTGCTCTGATTCAGGTAAAGTGGGAGATCGTTGAAACAGGAGCAAGTTCCAACAAACTACCAGATGTCAACTCCGATCATCAGTTCAATTTCACCATTGCAAGGATCAGGTGGCAAAATGTCTACGGTCAAAGTTTCAGGCCGATTTAATGATGGGATTTCGAGATAGAAATTTTCAAAGTTTTTTGGATCATCGATCACCGGTATCTAGGTAATCATGGGCGATGGCTCCATGCCTTAGCCTGAGAAAAGAAAAAGGCAAGAGGTATAGGGTTAACACCTGATGGGAGAAATATCCAAGATAATCCTAGAGTATTGGGTTGCGTTATCGAAAATGATGACTAGGAAAAAGGTACCTCTCCTTGCTTTTTTCGTGAGGTGAGATCCTTGCGTGCTAGCCATGGATATTGGCAATTCTCCATGGGATTATGGGTTATCTGACCACTAGGAGAATGCCTTGAGATCATTTTCTAGCTCTCAAAATCATGTGTGGGTGATGAGCCTGATTGCTAGGCTGATTTCCTCTCTTATATGAAATTTTGGACTGTAGTGTGTGAGCCTTAGCCTTCATGGCTAAGTGGTGTGGCTTGTAAGAGGTCTGACTTGCTTAAGTTCTAGCTTTATATGTACTCCATCATTTTGAGTGATTTAAGAATGATTCTTCAGCACAAGTCATGCTCTTCCAGTCCCACATGTTTCGTGCTCCAAGGCTCCCTCTCTCCAATTTCAACATAAATGGTATTGCTCCCAAACAAATCAATGGATGGGACATGTTTTTGTACCAACGGAAATCTTAGGAAAAATACTACAGTTCGCATATGCCACATTTTAAATGTGACAAAGAAACAAGAGAGTTATGGTCATCACAAGGCGAGAGTGTTACTCATAAAGAAGAGAGTAGCCCTTGCCGACGTCGTTTTGAGCATAACTCTCCTTTCGAGTGTTGGATCTTTGCGATCTTGGGCTCGTTGGAACTCTTGTCTTGCGGCCTTGATGATCAAGAAGTTGATACTCAAATTTGGTCAAGGTTCAATCCTAAGCTGTAACTTCCAAAGTGATGGCCAATGATGGCTGAAATTGGCAAAACGTGGCTCATATACCATATCTTGGAACTGTTGGAGAGAGGAAACCCTGGAGTAGCGAGCATGTGGGACTGAAAGGGCATCAGTTGTGCTGAAGAATCGTTGTGCAATGAGTGAAACTGCTTGAGTACATATAGAGCTAGAGCTTTGGCAAGTCAGCCCTCTCATAAGCCACAACACTTAGCCATGGAGGCTAAGGCTCTCACACTAGAGTCCAAAATATCACAGAAGAGAGAAAATCAGCCTAGCAATTAGGCTGACCACTCTCAAACGACCTAGAGAGCTAGAGAATGCTCTCATGGCACACTTTTAGTCGTCACATCAACCAAAATCCCATGGAGAATCGCCATGTGTCCATGGCTTGCACACAAGGCCCTCACCCCACTCAAAAAGTGAGGAGAGGTACCTTTATCCTAGTCAGCAAACTTTGACAAGGCAATCCTAAGACCGAGGACCTTTTTGGATATTTCTCCCATCGGTCTTGACTTTGGACCTCTTGTCTTTTTCTTTTCTCAGGCTAAGGCATGGAGCCATCGCCCATGTTAACCCAGGCACAAGCAATCGATGACCTTATAAAATTTGATGATTCATATCTCTTAATACGACAGTTGGATCGGCCTAAAACTTGAACCGTACACCATTTGCCACCTAATCTTTCTAATGGAGAGACTGGATTGACGATCAGAATACAATTCTGGTAGATTTTTATAACTTGCTCTCGTGGACTTGAAACTGAGCCGGATGGCTCCTCGTCCAATAACTGTGACTATAGTTTCTATCTCTACTAGCATGGGTATGTGACCGTTATGATCATTGTCTATGAAGATGACATATTTCTCCTTTCCAACCGCATGTCTATAGTATAAGAGTTTAAGGAGGCCATGAATGAGCGCTCCAAAATGTTTCATCTCAGGGAGGCATCATACTTCCTCGGGCATTCAGATCACGAGTGACCTCAAATCACGCTCTCTTGTAGCAGCATAGTCGCTACACGAAGGACGTCTTGCACAGGTCTGGCACGGTTGAGGCCAAATCCATCGGCATATTGTTAGAGATGAGGGAGCATCTAGTGAAATTTAGTAGAGAAGTAAATACAGCTGAGTGGCAGAAGAACCAGAGTGTTGTTGGCAGTCTCATGTACTTGATGGTGGCAACCAGGCCGGACCTCGTACTGGCTGTGAGCGTTGTGAACCAACACATGGCTAATCCCGGACCTGAGCACCATAAGGCTCTGAAACGAGTTGTGCTACCTTACAAAAACCATGAACATTGCCATCACGTAAAACGGCAACGATAACAACATCATTGGCTACACAGACGCAGATTGGGCTTCAAACATTGAGGACCGCAAGTCCATCTGTGGACATGTGTTCCTCATGAATGGTAGGGTCATCAGCTGGTGCAGCAAGCGGTTGGTGGTCGTGGCCACCTCCAGTATGGAAGTTGAGTACGTCTCTCCCAGTTTTTGAGCCAAGGAAGCAGTTTCGCTTCAGCGTTTTATATCGGAGATGATTGGGAGTGCAGCAGTTATAGTTCCTTTGTGCGTCAACAACCAGAGCGCAATTACACTCGTCAAAAATCATGAGCACCATGCACGCACCAAGCACATTAACATCGCACATCACTTCATGAGGAATATGGTGAAGGAGGGTCCTATCAAACTGGAGTTTACTCCAACCAGCAAGTAGGTCGCTGATTTCTTTATCGGGTCACTGACCCATGAGAAACAACAGTTTTGCATGAAGGCATGTGGACTCAGCCCACTCTGACTGCAACAAAGTGGGAGATTCTTAAGAAAGGAGCCATCCAGCTTAGTTTCAGGTCCACAGGAGCAAGTTCCAGGAAACTACCAGATGCCTACTCCGATCGTCTATCCAACTTCACCATTCCAAATATCAAGTGGCGAAATGGCTCTCGTCCAAGTTTAAGGTTGATCCAATGGTCGAATTGGGGATATGAATTTTTGAAGTTTTCGGGGTCATCAACCGCAGATATCTAGATGACTATACCCGATGGCGCCATGCCTTAGCCTAACAAAAGAAAAAGGCAAGAGGTCCAGGGTCAAGACCTGATGGGAGAAATGTCCAAAAGGTCCTAGATTATTGGGTTGCCTTGTCAGAGTGTGCAGACTAGGAAAAAGGTACCTCTCCTTACTTTTTACATGAGGTGAGATCCGTGTGTGCTAGCCATGGACACATGGCGATTCTCCATGGGATTGTGGATGATGTGACCACTAGGAGTGTACCATGAGAGCATTTTCTAGCTCTCTAGATTGTGTGTAAGTGGTCAGCCTGATTGCTAGGCTGATTTCCTCCCTAGTGTGAGATTATGGACTCTAGTGTGTGAGCCATAGCCTCCATGGCTGAGTGATGTGGCTTGTGAGAGGGGTGACTTGGCCAAGCTCTAGCTCTCTATGTAATCCATCATTTTAAGTGATTCAACAACCATACTTCATCACAAGTGATGCCCTTCAAGTCCCACATGCTCGTTGCTCAAAGGCTCCCTCTGTACTCCAATACCAATACAAATGTCTGATATCGGGAAGGCGTCATACTTCCTCTTTATCCAGATCACGCTGAACCGCAAAGCACGTATTCTCTCATTGCACCAGAGTCGCTGCATCAAGGATGTTTTACAGCGGTTCGGCATCGTAGAGGCCAAACCCATTGCTACGTCGTTGGAGACACGGGAGTACATCGAGAGCTTCAATGGAGAAGGCGATACAATTGAGCAACAGAAGTACCAAAGCATTGTTGGTAATACTATGTACCTTATGGTGGCAACCATGCCAGACCTCGCACAGGCTGTTAGCGATGTGAGCCAGTCCATAGCAAGTCCAGGACCTGAGCACCAAAAAGCAGTAAAACGGATTTTTCGCTTATTTGCTGAAACCATCAATATTGGCATCACCTAAAATGGCAACGACAACAACATCGGTTATAGAGGCGTAGATTACCCTTCGAATCCTAAGGACTACAAATCATTCTCAGGACATGTGTTCCTCATGAATGGTAGGGCAATCTGCTGGTACAGGAAACGAGAGGTGGTCGTGGCCACCTAAAGCACGGAAGTTAAGGATGTCTCTTTGAGCTTTGGAGTTGAGGAAGCAGTTTGGCTTCAACGTCTCATGGCGGAGATGAGTGAGAGCATAGCAGTTCCAATTCATATGCACGTGGAAAACCAGAGTGTAACCGTACTCACCAAGAATCCTTAGAAACATGAACACACCAAGTACATTGACATAGCATATCACTTCATCACGCACATGGTGTAGGAGGGTGCTATCAAGCTAGAGTTTACTCCTACCAGCAAGCAGGTCGTTGATTTTTACACCAAGTTAGTTACCCGTGAAAAGCGGTAGTTGTGTATGAAGGCATGTAGAGTCAGCCTGCTCTGATTCAGGTAAAGTGGGAGATAGTTGAAACAGGAGCAAGTTCCAACAAACTACCAGATGTCAACTCCGATCATCAGTTCAATTTCACCATTGCAAGGATCAGGTGGCAAAATGTCTACGGTCAAAGTTTCAGGCCGATCCAACGATGGGATTTGGAGATAGAAAATTTCAAAGTTTATTGGATCATCGATCGCCGCTATCTAGGTAATCATGGGCGATGGCTCCATGCCTTAGCCTGAGAAAAGGAAAAGGCAAGAGGTCCAGGGTCAACACCTGATGGGAGAAATATCCAACAAAATCCTAGATTATTGGGTTGCGTTATCGAAAGTGCTGAATGTGAAAAAGGTACCTCTCCTTACTTTTTAGGTGAGGTGAGATCCTTGTGTGCTAGCCATGGGCAATTCTCCATGGGATTATGGGTTATATGACCACTAGGAGAATGCCTTGAGATCATTTTCTTGCTCTCGAAGTCGTGTGTGAGTGGTGAGCGTGATTGCTAGGCTGATCTCCTCTCTTATATGAAATTATGGACTGTAGCCTCCATGACTAAGTGGTGTGGGTTATGAGAGGTCTGACTTGCCCAAGTTCTAGTTTTATAAGTACTCCATCATTTTGACTGATTTAATAAAAATTCTTCAGCACAAGTCATGCTCTTCCAGTCCCACATGTTTCGTGCTCCAGGGCTCCCTCTCTCCTTCAATTTGAACATAAACGGCGTTGCTCCCAAATGAATCAATGGATGGCAAATGTTTTTGTACCAACGGAAATCTTAGGAGAAATACTACAATTTGCATATGCCACGTTTTAAATGTGATAGATAAACAAGAGAGTTATGGTCATCACAAGGCGAGCGTCTTACTCATAAAGAAAAGTGTAGCCCTGGCCGACCTCGTTTTGAGCATAACTCTCCTTCCGAGTGTTGGATCTTTGTGATCTTGGGCTCGTTGGAACTCTTGTCTTGCGACCTTGATCATCAAGAAGTTCATAGTCAAATGTGGTCAAGGTTCAATCCTAAGCCGTAACTTCCAAAGTGATGGCCTATGCTGGCTAAAGCTGGCAGAATTTGGCTCATACACCAAATGTTGGAACCGAGAGAGAGAGGAAACCCTGGAGTAGCAAGGATGTGGGACTCAAAGGGCATCCGTTGTGCTTGAGAATTGTTGTTTAATGAGTGAAACTGCTTGAGTACATATAGAGCTAGAGTTTTGGCAAGTCAGCCCTCTCATAAGCCACAATACTTAGCCATGGAGGCTAAGGATCTCACACTAGAGTCCAAAGTGTCACAGAAGAGAAAATATCAGCCTAGCAATTAGGCTAACTACTCTCAAATGACCTATAGAGCTAGAGAATACTCTCATTGCACACTTTTAGTGGTCACATCAACTAGAATCCCATGGAGAATCGCCATGTGTCCATGGCTTGCACACAAGGCCCTCACCTCACTTAAAAAGTTAGGAGAGGTACCTTTATCCTAGTCAGCAAACTCTGACAAGGCAATCCTAAGACTGAGGACCTTTTTGGATATTTCTCCCATCGGTCTTAACATTGGACCTCTTGTGCTTTTCTTTTCTCAGGTTAAGGCATGGTGCCATCGTCCATGTTAACCCAAGCACAAGTAATCGATGACCTTAGAAAATGTGATAATTCATGTCTCTGAATCTGATAGTTGGATCGGCCTAAAACTTGAACCGTACACCCTGCTACCTAATCTTTCTAATGGAGAAGTTGGGCTAACGATCGGAATACAATTCTGGTAGCTTTCTACAACTTGCTCTTGTGGACTTGAAACTGAGCCAGATGGCTCCTCTTCCAATAACTATGACTATAGTGTCTATCTCTGCCAGCATGGGCATGAGACCCTTATGATCATTGTCTATGAGGATGACATCTTTCTCCTGTCCAACAGCATGTGTATACTACAAGAGTTTAAGGAGGCCATAAATGAACGCTCCTAAATGTTTCATCTCGGGGAGGCATCGTATTTCCTCGGGCATTCAGATCACGAGTGACCTCAAATCACGCTCTCTTGCAGCAACACACTCGCTACAGGAAGGACGTCTTGCAGCGGTTTGGTACAGCAGAGGTCAGACCCATCGGCACACCGTTAGAGGTGAGGGAGTATCTAGTGAACTTTGGTGGAGAAGTGAATACAGCTGAGTGGCAGAAGAACCAAAATGTTGTAGGCAGTCTTATGTGCTTGATGGTGGCAACCAGGCCGGACCTCGTACTGGCTGTGAGCGTTGTGAGCCAACACATGGCTAATCCCGGACCTGAGCACCATAAGGCTCTGAAATGGGTTTTGCTACCTTGCAAAAACCATGAACATTGCCATCACGTACAATAGCAACAAAGACAACATCATTGGCTACACAGACATTTATTGGGCTTCAAACCCTGAGGACCGCAAGTCCATCTCTGGACATGTGTTCCTCATGAATGGTAGGGTCATCAGCTGGTACAGTAAGCGGTAGGTGGTCGTGGCCACCTCCAGCACGGAAGCTAACTACGACTCTCCCAGTTTTTAAGCCAAGGAAGCAATTTGGCTTCAGCGTTTCATTTCAGAGATGATTCAAAGTGCACCAGTTCCAGTTCCTGTGCGCGTCGACAACCAGAGTGCAATTGCACTCACCAAAAGTCATGAGCACCATGCACGCACCAAGCACATTAACATCGCATATCAGTTCATGGGACATATGGTGAAATATGTCATCCTCATAGACAATGATCATAAGGGTCTCATGCGCATGCTGGTAGAGATATAAACTATAGTCATAGTTATTGGAAGAGGAGCCATCCAGCTCAGTTTCAAGTCCACAAGAGCAAGTTATAGAAATCTACCAGAATTGTATTCCAATTATCAATCCAATGGTGTACGGTTCAAGTTTTAGGCCAATCCAACGGTCGGATTCAGAGATATGAACTATCAAATTTTCTAAGGTCATCGACTGCTTGTGCCTGTGTTAACATGGACGATGGCTCCATGTTGGAAAAGGAGCCATCCAGCTCAGTTTCAGGTCCACAGGAGCAAGTTCCAGGAAACTACCAGATGCCTACTCCGTTCGTCGATCCAACTTCACCATTCCAAATATCAGGTGGCAAAATGACTCCGGTCCAAGTTTGAGGTCGATCCAACGGTCGAAGTAGAGGGTATGAATTGTTGAAGTTTTCGGGTTATCGACCGCCGATATCTAGATGATCATGCGCGATGGCTCCATGCCTTAGCCTGAGAAAAGAAAAAGGCAAGAGGTCCAGGGTCAAGACCTGATGGGAGAAATGTCCAAAAGGTCCTAGATTCTTGGATTGCCTTATGAGAGTCTGCAAACTAGGAAAGAGGTACCTCTCCCTCCTTTTTAGGTGAGGTGAGATCCTTGTGTGCTACCCATGGACACATGGCGATTCTCCATGGGATTGTGGGTGATGTGACCACTAGGAGTGTACCATGAGAGCATCTTCTAGCTCTCAACATCGTGTGTGAGTGGTCAGCCTGATTGCTAGGCTGATTTCCTCCCTTGTGTGAGATTATGGACTCTAGTGTGTGAACCATAGCCTCCATGGCTGAGTGGTGTGGCTTGTGAGAGGGGTGACTTGCCCAAGCTCTAGCTCTGTATGTAATCCATCATTTTGAGTGATTCAACAACCATTCTTTAGCACAAGTGATGCCCTTCCAGTCCCACATGCTCAGTGCTCAAAGGCTCTCTCAGTACTCCAATACCAAGACAAATGTCTGATCTTGGGAAGGCGTCATATTTCCTCTATATCGAGATCACGCTGAACCGTAAAGCACAAATTCTCTCATTGCACCAGAGTCGCTACATCAAGGATGTTTTACAGCGGTTCGGCATAGTAGAGGCCAAACCCATTGGTACGTCGTTGGAGACACGGGAGTACCTTGAGAGCTTCAATGGAGAAGCCGAAACAATTGAGCAACAGAAGTACCAAAGCATCATTGGTAATACTATGTACGTAATGGTGGCAACCATGCCAGACCTCGCACAGGCTGTTAGCGATAAGAGCAAATACATAGCAAGTCCAGGACCTGAGCCCCATAAAGGAGTAAAACAGATTTTTTGCTTACTTGCTGAAACCATCAACATTGGCATCACCTACAACGGCAAAGACAACAACAACATCAGTGATAGAGGCACAGATTGGGCTTCGAATCCTAAGGACTACAAATCCATCCCAGGACATGTGTTCCTCCTGAATGGTAGGGCCATCAGCTGGTACAGGAAACGAGAGGTGGTCGTGGCTACCTAAAACACAAAAGCTAAGGATGTCTCTTTGAGCTTTGGAGTCGAGAAAGCAGTTTGGCTTCAACGTCTCATGACGGAGATGAGTGGGAGTGTAGCAGTTCTAATTCCGATGCTCGTGGAGAACGAGAGTGTAAGCATACTCGCCAAGAATCCTGAGCACCATGAACGCACCAAGTACATTGATATAGCATATCACTTCATCAGGCACGTGCTGTTGGAGGGTGCTATCAAGCTGGAGTTTACTCCTACCAGCAAGCAAGTCGTAGATTCTTGCACCAAGTTAGTTACCCGTGAAAAGCGATAGTTGTGCATGAAGGCATGTACAGTCAGCCTAGTCTGACTCCGCTAAAATTGGAGATTATTGAAATAGGAGCAAGTTCCAATAGACCACCAGATGTCAACTCCGATCGTCAGTTCAATTTCACCATTGTAAAGATCAGGTGGTAAAATATCTACGCTCAAAGTTTCAGGCCGATCCAACGATAAGATTTGGAGATAGAAATTTTCAAAGTTTTTGGGATCATCGATCGCTGGTATCTAGGTAATCATGGGCGATGGCTCCATGCTTTAGCCTGAGAAAAGAAAAATGCAAGAGGTCCAGGTTCAACACCTGATGGGAGAAATATCCAACAAAATCCTAGATTATTGGACTGCGTTATCAAAAATGCTGACTATGAAAAAGGTACCTCTCCTTACTTTTCAGGTGAGGTGAGATCCTTGTGTGCTAGCCATGGGTAATTCTCAATGGGATTATGGGTTATATGACCACTAGGAGAATGCCTTGAGATCATTTTCTTGCTCTCAAAGTCGTGTGTGAGTGGTGAGCGTGATTGCTAGGCTGATCTCCTCTCTTATATGAAATTGTGGACTGTAGCCTCCATGACTAAGTGGTGTGGGTTATGAGAGGATTGACTTGCCCAAGTTCTAGTTTTATAAGTACTCCATCATTTTGAATGATTTAATAATAATTCTTCAGCACAAGTCATGCTCTTCCAGTCCCACATGTTTCGTGCTCCAGGGCTCCCTCTCTCCTCCAATTTGAACATAAACGGCGTTGCTCCCAAATGAATCAATGGATGGCAAATGTTTCTGTACCAATGGAAATCTTAGGAGAAATACTACGATTTGCATATGCCACGTTTTAAATGTGATAGATAAACAAGAGAGTTATGGTCATCACAAGGCAAGAGTCTTACTCATAAAGAAAAGTGTAGCCCTGGCCGACCTCGTTTCGAGCATAACTCTCCTTCTGAGTGTTGGATCTTTGTGATCTTGGGCTCGTTGGAACTCTTGTCTTGCGACCTTGATCATCAAGAAGTTCATAGTCAAATTTGGTCAGGGTTCAATCCTAAGCCGTAACTTCCAAAGTGATGGCCTATGCTGGCTGAAACTGGCAGAACTTGGTTCATACACCAAATGTTGGAACCGGAAGAGAGAGGAAACCCTGGAGTAGCAAGGATGTGGGACTGAAAGGGCATCCGTTGTGCTTGAGAATTGTTGTTTAATGAGTGAAACTGCTTGAGTACATATAGAGCTAGAGTTTTGGCAAGTCAGCCCTCTCATAAGCCACAATACTTAGCCATGGAGGCTAAGGATCTCACACTAGAGTCCAAAGTGTCACATAAGCAAGGAAATCAGCCTAGCAATTA
>SZWC01021785.1:7674-20782 GCA_023375785.1 Penium margaritaceum | reverse complement strand
TTCAAATCACTCACACCAACATACACAAGTGCACATTAGTACACACAGTCCATACACATAGCCGTGCACCTCCACTTAAACTCCCCACATACACTTTCTACCCCCCCCCTCCACAAGAGATTAACCACCAACCAACCTGATTCACATCACTCACACAAATGTACACAAGTGCACATTTATACACACAGTCCATACATAGAGTCGTACACCTCCACGCACACTCCCCACATACACTTTCTACCCTCCCTCCCTCCACAAGATGTCAACCACCAACCAACCTGATTCACATCACTCACACCAACATACACAAGTGCACATTTGTTCACACAGCCACTACATTTATCCATGCACCTCCACTTACACTCCCCACATACACTTTCTACCCTCCCCCTCCCCCCCTCCACAAGACATCAACCACCAACCAACCTGAGTCATATCACTCACACCAACATACACAAGTTCACATTAGATCACACAGTCCATACACATATTCGTGCACCTCCACTTATACTCCCCACATACACTTTCTACCCTCCCCACCCCCCTCCACAAAATACAACCACCAACCAACCTGTTTCACATCACTCACACCAACATATACAAGTGTACATTAGTACACACAGTTCATACACATAGCCGTACACCTCCACTTACACTCCCCACATACACTTTCTAACCCCCCTCCACAAGATATCAACCACCAACCAACCTGATTCACATCACTCACACCAACATACACAAGTGCAAATTAGTACACACAGTCCATACACATATTCGTGCACCTCCACTTATACTCCCCACATACACTTTCTACCCTCCCCACCCCCCTCCACAAGATACAACCACCAACCAACCTGATTCACATCACTCACACCAACATACACAAGTACACATTAGTACACACAGTCCATACACATAGCCATACAACTCCACTTACACTCCCCACATACACTTTCTACCCTCCCCCCCCACAAGATACCAACCACCAACCAACCTGATTCACATCACTCACACCAACATACACAAGTGTACATTAGTACACACAGTCCATACACATAGCCGTACACCTCCACTTACACTCCCCACATACACTTTCTACCCTCTCCCCCCTCCATAAGATATCAACCACCAACCAACCTGTTTCACATCACTCACACCAACATACACAAGTGCACATTAGTTCACACAGCCCATACACATATCCGTGCACCTCCACTTATACTCCCCACATACACTTACCACCCTCCCCACCCTCCTTCCACAAGAAATCAACCACCAACCAACCTGATTCACATCACTCACACAAGGAGTGTCTTGTATGGAAGCTTCTTGTATGGCAAACAACATCATACACACTTCAGCTAGTGCATAAAAGTCCTTTGATTAACTCTACCTCGTCAACACAACCAGAGCCTCTGACACATACCTTTACCAAATTCAACATATTGTGCCTCCCTCAGGCTAAATCCAATGCCCTGCCTACAGCTTTTCCATGAGATTCATTTTCCAGCAAGAATCCTGCATCTAGTGCATTTTCTTGCCTCAGCGCCACGGGCCTTCTTACTGATGGTGTAGATGTCCGCCACCATAAGGAATTGTGCATGATAGCACATCCTCAAATGTGCATTTCTTAGTGTGTCCTAGAACACTCTCTTTTCACCCTCCAATTTTTTTTTCAAAGGAAAGACAGAGAATTTGACATAGAAGTTGAGTGCAAGTGCCATGTTAGTACGTACAGTAGTATCCAATCACACACAAAAAAAACCCAAGATGCTGGAGAAAATGAAAAAATTGAGAAGCTTCTTGCATTTGCAAGGAATCTCTTGCAATTTTAGTGACCATGTCCTCCAGACTGTTGAAAACTGACCTACATTGTGTTTAATAAAAAAACGAGACATAGTGAGAGAAGAACCTGTCCCAAAAAAGAGGGATTATCTCTGTAAATATCTCGGCACTGAAACAAAAATCAAGAGGGCCAGGAGAGAGATGCCCAATCTCTCTCCTGACCCTCCGATCTATACTACTTGGATCCATACCAAACCATATGTGGCGGTTTGGCCATGGGCGGGCCCCTTTGGGTGTCCCACAAATCACCATCCTGCTGCAGCGTCTACTTGTCCTATCGTAACCACGACGTGAGAGTGAGAGAGGCAGTTTGAACTGTATTTCAAATCACGCATGATGGTGCTGGCTCTGACCCACAGCTGTGAAGGTTGCTGATGTGGCAGACAGGGAGGAAACATAAACAGGGACTAAGGATTGGTTCAGATTGATGGATCGCACTTGATGCCTTGGACATAAGACTAAAATGAAATCCAAGTATTTTAAAAGTCCATCCAATGAAGGTTCAGTATTCATCTGAAGTAGCTGGAGATCTGGACAAGAGAAGGTACTGAGGGTGGAAGACTGAGCTACTCCCAAGCTGACAAGTACAGATCGACTGAAGAGGCAGACACACGGTAGATCCGGAGGCTCTCGTCTGTGAATTTCACTGAGGGCACTGGGAATCCGCCAACCTCGACTCGCTTGAAAAATGGGGATATGAATATTCGTCCGAAGGGCCANATCTTTCTCTACTCCATAATTTTGAGATCTGAAGATATCACTGGAAATCTCAAGCCATAAGATTTGTGTTTCTGTTTTAAGTCTTAACAATTGAATCATTTACCACAATAGTGTGTCCAAGTGTTCAGGAAAGAAATTCTTGTTGACTGATTTAATTGGATCAAGTGTGATACATGAACCTACCCAGTACTTTGGCAGCACCTTCAGATCTTGGGAGGATTTCATATGTGTAATACAGACTAAAAAACTATATAGCATGGTGGGTATGACATAGACAAAGCTCATTTCCGCTCAGGCTCCAGGCCCAAGAATACTGTAGACGTTCAAAGTTCATCTCCATCTTTTAGGCGGAATGAATGAGAATATTGCTAGCATGAATACCGTTGATTCTTGAGGAAGAAATGAGGATGTATTTTTCACGGGAAAACACGGGAAAAAAGGGATTTGATGGTGCACTGACTGAAAGAGCAAGATCAACATTCGTTTTGGTGATATCTCAATATCTCCAAACTGGAGGGCATATCAATATCGAGGGGAATGCTTCCGCTCAAGAAAGTCACTGTCAAGTACTAAATTTGTTGGTACCATCCTCAGAGCAAAGGCGACTAAAGAATTTAGATCACTTTGTCAAGATTTCTGTGCAATAGGAATTTTTTTATGTCCAGTTTGTGAGGCCTCAATTATGGTGTGCCACCAGATACACAACTTTCCTCAAATTCCATGAAGGAACCACTGAAATCCGCTTACTTTGAGACACACATGGAAGGGCTCAACAAAGCTAGCACATTTAACTTTCTGGTGGCAAAGGTGAGCCAAAAAGTACCATTGATTCCGGGAGAAAGCTAGAAAAACTCATGTACTCCATTCTCTTCAAGCTACACCAACTCATTGACGCCACGCTCCTCAATATTGATGAACTCATGCATTCTGTTCTCTTCAAGCTTGACCAGCTGATAGAATCCATGCTCTTCAAGCTAGACCAACTCATAGATCCACAAATAAATTCCTTCCAAAGTGCTCATCCAGTGGCCTTGCACACCTAACGCACAATGTTGGGTTAAAAAACAGAGGGAAAGTCAACACCTGTGACACAGGGGGTTGCTTCAATCTCCTCCACCAGATACCTCTTTACATAATGTTTGAGCCCCCAAGCTCACCGTTGGTTGGATCGTAGGACTCACAAGGGTGGGGGTATCAAGTCCCGTTGTCGTTGCACAATGAGGATGAAATGAGTGAGAGGTGGCAGGCGAGTCATCAAGTAGAGGAGCCTGGATGTTACTCAAGGACCATGGCAGTTGTAAGTGTCCACCACATCAAATCCAAGGAGTTGGGAGTTGTACTATTTAGTCACGGTTTTTAATTGGATCCATGGTTCTAAACAACACACGAGGATGCAAATCTTATATGGCAAATAGTGGGGAGGGAGGGGGGTGATGGTGACATTTCAGGCGTAATTCCTTGCACTGTGGATGTCCACTACTTATGCAGTGTGTTTTACAGTGAAGAATGGTCATCCATAGTTCCAAATGTTTCTACAATGTTTTTATAATATTCGTAAGAAGATCCATTTTATACTGTGCATAGTAAAAATTTTGACCACAAGAATACTACACATATATGTATGTTTTCTAAAAACATACATATATGCGCTGTTATTCCTGTATTTCAGGGGTGCAAGTTTTTAGGGAAAAAACCCGGATCCAGATGTATTTTCCATGCATGTACCAACAACATGTGCTCCGCTTGTAAAGTATCTTGATTGCATGCTTTACAGCAAAACACCTGGAAATTACTGAGGCTTTCCATTTCCTTTTTGCCCAAAGAATATCATATAAATCAGGTCCGGTTCACAGTTGAGTTTTATTCATTGCGTCTATCGACAAAGCTTTTGGCATCTGCCTACGACTCTCCAACCCTTCATCTGATTCATGCCCATGGCCCGATGGTCATCTATTGGCATGCGGGCCCAACCGCATAAGGTGATGATGACCATTGGTTATCAGCCACCAGCCCAGGCTAGTGATCAATGGCAATCCTGCGTACCACTGGTGAACAGGTGAATTTGTGGCAGACAGCCAATAAGAAGTTAGTGAATCATCGGAGAGCTGGTTTTTTGCAATGACCACACCTCCGTGGTGCTAGTGTGTCACACAAGCACCAAGAAATACGACCATGGTAGAAAACCCATTTTGTTCATTAGTCAGAGCATAGATGATGACCTAGATGATTAGGAGGCAGGCTATGACAGAGAAGAGGTTGGTGATAACAGGAAGGCCATAAGAAAATCAACCAACCGACCAAGGGTCCGTGAGAAAAGTGCAACCTATGCCGAAAGGACTGCACCAACAAAGATCGTTGCACAGAAGCCATGTTGAAAGAATTACGGCTGAAGTATCACACATCATATTTGGTGTTAAAGGAGCTGAAGGACACCCATTAATAGAAAGTACCAACCGTTAATTGTGTGAACATTGCAAGTGAAGCAGTGGAATCAGTAAGATCTAACACAAAATACAGTCATTGGCCATGGTGTGGCAGTAGTGGGAGAAGTATTTTACGATATTTGATTCCAAAGCTGCATTTAGAAAAATGTCACTCCAGAAGCATAACAACTTCCTTGGAATGGAGTCCAACATATTGCAGCACGTTATCTTGCACGAGAATCCAGCATTCAACATCCTAGATTGCATGATCATCTATCAACAGATGGTGAGAGTAGCTACATGAAGAAGATGTTCACAGAGGTGACTTCCACCATTAACTTCACAACAGGTGGAATGCCACCCAAGACATCATGGGTTGCATTCTCATCCTCAAGGATGTGATACTGGGGTGGGTTGATGGGTATGTCAATAAGGGTGATGCCTCAAGCCATCCTGTGGTAACTGGCGGCTCATTACCCTGATCGATGTTATTTTAAAACCCTTCAACGATTACGCCAGTGAAATCCTTAGATCAAATTTTCCAACCCTCAAATTCTTCATTCCATTTTCTGAGTCTATGCTTGAAGTTGTTGAGAAGTCGCGAGTGGAGTCTTCCTTGACATGTGAGAGGAGCGATAGAGGAGCTATGGGGTGTCTTGACGCAAAGGAACAATTGGTGATTGACACTGAGGATGCCATCAAGGAGGCAGAGAAGTAAAAATAATGTACGGCTTCCCAATGAATGCCACACATTTAGGAGCATAGTAAATACCCCAATTTACTAAATGTGGGATTAGTGGACACACTAGCTCATCGTATTGAACTCAGTTGTATACATGCACATGAAGGTGGTCACCATCTTGTGCCCATATTAGAAAAGGTGATTGAGCATAGTAGGAAACCGAGGCACCATCGCAATGATCCTAGAGCTCTACATACCAGGGAAGGAAGTAGAACGATGAGAAACGGCAGCAGAATCAACAAAACAACCAGTAGAAGGATCTGCACTACACTGTACAACAGAGCCACACAAAATTGAACAAGAGGGAATCAACGGTAACAAAACACAGGAACACGTTTGCAATAGGGTACTAAAACGGCTACAGCTATGCAGCAATATTGGAGCAAGGTGTAGCATTAGCAGCACAGTTGTTGTGCCCATCGGCCCATTGATCTCCCCCCACCATCTAAAGGCACCAGATAATTGGAGTAGGCTTTCGCAGATGAAAGTGGAGACCTGTTTGAGGGGGAGGACCTGCTAGTAGAGCAGACCAAGATATCCTCGATTGAGGAGGAGGTGGATCAATGGGAAATGCTACCAAAAAAGGGTCCGCTTGCAAGGTATTTAGGCACTAGAAGACGGTGCAAAATCTCTCTTTGTCTTGTTACCTTGCAGTAGTCGACATGCTTTTTATTCCTTCCACTTACAGCCCACCTGAGCACTTATTTCCACTTTTCAAGCATGTTTTCACTGACTTCAGGTAATCACTCGCTAGATTGAATGCCAAGAATCTCCTAATAATGGAGTTAGATCAATAAGAGGTCACTTATGGGCTTTCTCGTGCCGTCCTATGGCAACTTCACAGTGGACTAAAGAGACGAAGATCGTCATATCAACAGGCTACGACAAAAATCATACAAGGATGGACTCATTAGTCCGGTGTGTGACGAGTTGGATGAGCTGCCTATTTTTTAAGGAAAATGACAAGGAGGATCAGAGTAAAGTGGAGGATGGAAAGAACCAGCTGGATGATAAGAATGTGATGAAGTTCGTGGTTGTGCTTTTTTAGTTCATACTTTGCTCAATTTCATTGCTTTCGGTTCTCATGTTTGTGTCAAACACTACAATTCTCTATGCATTCACACTGACAATTTTGATCTCTTTGTACAAAATAAACATGACCACTCTACTGAGAGTGCCTTTGAATTTAGCCTCCTTGTACATTTTCACAATATTCCTGGGCGATAGGCCTACATGTGGCTTTGCATGTGGTGATGTATGCAGTATCCACACTGTACCTAGGGTTGTGTTTTTGTTGGCAGTGCTTGGTGGTGGTTTACATCTACATTAACTAGAACTAGGCTTGGAATCCTCATGGACGGGGTCGCACATGCCATGTGTTTCTGCTAAGAAACATTATTGTTTCATGGTGTAATGGGAAGCATGGATCCATTACACGTACCTCGTCAGGGGAAGAGTATGTCACACTGGGAGTTGGTGTTGTTACGACAGTGTGGTTGTGGCACTTGTTTCATGAGTTGCGTCAGTCTATGCCTTCTATCAATTTGTGCCATGACAACCACATTAATCTTGCCATAGTAGAGAGCTCTAGTGTCTCCTATGTATGCACAAAGCACATTGCTACTAAGCATTCTCGTTGGCAGAGCGACATGTGGTTTTGTCATTCGGGTCGATGAGGACTCACGGTAAGCTAATTTCTTGATCAAGGTATTGGCACGCAAAAAGTTCAGGGTAGCCTTTTGTGTTTTCAAACTCTGCCCCTTGCCTAAGGATGGTTGAAAGTCGAGTGCGTTTGTATGCATTGTCATGCATCTCATTGTGCACTTGTGTCAACCGTACACGTGTATGGACATGAGTGACATTGGACATTGGATCATGCACGAGTGTTGTGATGTGAGTTGTACCCATCTAAAAAAGCTGACTATGACCACTTGGTTGTGCCCATGCTCATGCAGATCTCTTCTCCGGACCCAGTTGGCACCAAAGTGTCATTATGTAGTGATCCACCCATCTGTAGCTGTAGGACAGCTGCTATGGGGCTCTCAAATCTTTTTGTGAAGCCTCTAGGATTTTCACGGTGGATTGATGATGGATCCATTTATCATGTTTACACATTATGCCTCCAATGATCAATGCCAAACTTGCACGTGTGTGCAATCATTACGTAGGCTACAGATTTTACATCTTGAAGTTGAAATGGTGTTGCGTTCATGTCTGTGTGCAAAGATTTGTGGCCAAAAAATTGGTTTTAGGGCTGATATATGGCAAAGTAACCTTGTCATAGGTGAGTCACCCGCCGTGCGCCATGGCAACTACTGATGACGTGAGTACGTCTGTGGCCAGATCTCTTTACATGTTCAAGCTTTTGAATCTTATGAGTGTCTCCCCTAGCCAAACCCTTCCTGTTCTTGCACTTGTCTTGGGTGCAAAATGCATGAGCAGGCTCGACATTGTTCCAACGTCAACAATGGTCGTGCTAAGAAGCTTTTGAGGAAATTTTGAGGATGAGGGTCACATTTGCCTTTCATGGACATATGAGCTATTATCCCCTTCTTGGAAGTGTCTAGAGTTTTCAACAATCCATCTTAATTAATGAGAAGCTATTTGGATTCTTGATTCGTCTGTGGTAGGTTTTATATCTCTTTGAACATATCAAGTGCAGAAAATGGACTACCACGACAAAGGGCTGGTATGCCATAGATGTGTGAATGAAAAAAAAATTAACTTCATTTTGATGTTGGACACAAATGAAATCAAATAACTGCCTATGCGTTGATCTTATGGAATTTTAAGAACGAACAGTTTAGGATGAATGCCATTAAGTTGCGTTTAAGGAAAAGTGACTAGGTTGCAAGATATCTTGTTATATGTTTCAATGAAGTGGTTATAGCCCCCAACTTTCTAAGTCCCATGGTTTGAATGTCTGACGCACGATTCATACTACATGAGTGTATCGCCTTATCCGTGAGCGCATATAGGTCCTTTTCATGTGAGCTTCTTAGTGTTTTGGCAGCGAAGTTGCACTGATGAATCCCATTTCTTGGAATTTATGGTTTAAAATAGAAATTAATTTGTTTATGAAAAACAAGGCAGTGAATTAGGGGGGCATGTAGTACTTTAGCCTTTCTCTCTTGCGATTAGATGATGATCAAGGAAGTGGAGGATAAAAAAATCCTCACTAGATGAAATACATCCGCTCAAGATTATATGAGGCTTATCTTCACCAAATTATCAATCAACGAAGGCAAGAGAGCTAAATTTAGACTATGGTCCTGAGAGTCCAACTTCTACATCCCAGAGGCCTTTGTAGTTTCCCATGAAATATAATTTTGTTTATTTTTTTCATATTTTTAAATAATTTAAAACAATTCTTTCCTTTCCATTCCTCAGGACATAGGTGATGAACCCTGTTCATTCTTTGGGCTTGTTTCGGTGCTTTTGTAGCCCCCTCGGATGAGTCAGTTTCATCCAGAGGGAAATATACATAAGGTCGGAACAGATTCAGTCAAATGACTAAAGATCGATCTTGCTCGGTATGAGCAGGTCGTTCCCGCCACAAATATTCGTGCGTGCCACGTCGTTGCTGACTGTGCTTCTTGCTGGCGTGGTCGGCAACACGCCTCGCGTGCTCGCCAGTGGATCCCCCTCCTCGCCAGCGGATCCCCCTCGTCGAACAGAGGTTCGAAGGCTGCACCTGCCCGCTCCCCGGGCTGAGCAACCCCTGTCGGATTCGGTGACGATGTGCGCGCTCGTCTCCTTGCGGATCCACATCACTGCCTTGTCCAGTCCGTCCTACAACTTGTTTCGCATCGCTGGCTTACCAAGGCCGAGCCTCTTCGAGCCAGCAGAGGCGTGCAAGCTTGGTGCCTTCAATTTGGATCGGGATCGACCACTCAGAAGTTGAGCTTGGGCAGCGAGATATAAGGATTCCCCGAAGTGGCGACTGGCGTCCCTCGATCTTCTTGCCCGGCTGTCGGCATCCGCAATTGAATTGTGGAGAGTTGTCGAGCACTCCGGACGAGTCCCCGCCCGACCTGAAATCGTTCAGAACCTTCATGCAGACAAGCCCGAAGGCCCTTTTCGCACTAAGCAGTTGCCACGCCAGACACAGCGGGCTTCAGGATGAGCTGCCTTGGCTCCACCTCGTGTGGGCACACGCTGGGCTCTTCCCTCGCACCGACGACTAGAACGCACAGACAGCAGCCGGCGAAGCAATCGCAAGTCCCGTGCCCAAGAAAATCGGTTCCCACCTTTCCTCTGAATTCAGCATCTGCATCCTCTAAGCCGCAAGCTAGGAATACGCATTTACCAGCCATCGGCCAGTTTCAACTTTCTCACCGCGCGGAACACGCATCCTCTCCTCGAGCTCTCCTTCCAAGCCGCTCACCGCACGCCGTTTCCGCGGACGCCCCTCCCTCCGCCACCTCTTCCGCCGATCCTCCCCCTCCTCTCCTCAGCCTCGTGCCGGAAACTCATGCGGAGGAGCTGAATCTGGATCTCGTCTCGTTCGACCCAGCCAAGCACGGACGCAATGGTCACGTGGACCTCGTCGTGGTCGGCGCGGGGCCGGCCGGCTTGGGGGTCGCTTGTCGCGTAGCGAACGCGGGGCTGTCCGTGTGCTGCGTGGACCCGCACCCCACATCCGTGTGGCCCAACAACTACGGCGTGTGGGTGGACGAGTTCGAGGCTATGGGGATCGCCGACTGTCTCGACTACGTGTGGCCCAAGGCCGTCGTGTACTTGGACGACGGCAAGGAGAAGTTTCTGGACAGGCCGTACGGACGGGTTGACAGGAGGAAGCTGAAGACGACCTTCGCTGGGCGGTGTACAGACGCGGGCGTCGCGTTTCACAAGGCCAAGGTGCGGCTCTCTTTAGACCTCGTGCTCTCTCGCTCGTGTCTGTGTGCAGCTTGAGCGGAACACAGCCAGCCGTCGTGGACGCCCTTCTTGTCTGGTCGACAGGCACGCATGCTTATGCGCGACCACAGAACTACAATTTGGTTTATCTCTGTTCCATTCAGGTTCCCTTTAGGGCTGGTGTCGTTAATACGAGGACATTGAATCGCAGATGCACTCAGACTTCTATTTTTTAGGCTTAACATTTTGCTCTGTGCGTGGTCACGCACAGGCTGGCAAAGTTGTGTTAATGTGCTACCTGCACTAAGTCTGCACTGCACCAAACATGCAGCAGCCGTTGCTTCACGCTTCACTCACGTGACACAGCTGCAATGGACATAGCGTTATGAGCTGAAGCTCTGTTCTCCTCACACCGTCTTTGAAAATGGCCGCGTTGGATGCCATTTGAACCATGCCAATTGTCATTGATTTAACATGGCCTTCGTAGTTCTGATGCCACTGCCGTCGCTGTTTGCAGCAGCGTCAACGTGTCGCTGCTGCAGCCACTGCTGTCTTGACTCCATTGATGGATGCGGCCTTGGTTGTGCTGTGGCCATGGTTGTCGTTGTGTTTGCGGTCATGCTACGCCATTGTTGTCCCCGTATTGTCCTTATGGGTCCGAATATGCGAATTCGACCATTTCACTAACTGGTCAAACAGGTAACTGCATGGGACAGACTTTACGTAATTGGGCAGATTTGTGCATGCGGTCACTTTTAGTCAGATTGATGGAACCTGTTCAAATTCGCTCGACTCGAGCCCTTTTGAAAAAACTGGAGTTTGTCGAAGTGCTAAGTTTGGAGTTTTTCCCGGCATCTGTTCAAAATCATGCAAATTTCAGTACATGCAAGAGAATCTGGCAACATCCAAGTCAGTTGAACTCATGTGAATTCAAACTTGCTGGTGAATTGCTTAGTCATCTTCTTTTCACCTTAGTTGTCATCCTCATATCTGCCGCCACTTCCGCTCTCATTGTCATGGCAACTTTTCTGGTCACTGCCGCCATCGCCGTCGCAGCCACCACTGCCACCTCTGCTGCTGCTGCTGCTGCGACCACCACAGCCGCCATCGCCGTCCGCTGTCGTTTTGGGCATGTCGTTGTCATCGTCGTCGTCGTCGTCGTCGTCGTCGTCGTCGTCGTCGTCGTCGTCGTCGTCGTCGTCGTCNGCCGTCGCAGCCACCACTGCCACCTCTGCTGCTGCTGCTGCTGCGACCACCACAGCCGCCATCGCCGTCCGCTGTCGTTTTGGGCATGTCGTTGTCATCGTCGTCGTCGTCGTCGTCGTCGTCGTCGTCGTCGTCGTCGTCGTCGTCGTCGTCGTCGTCGTCGTCGTCGTCGTCGTCGTCGTCGTCGTCGTCGTCGTTGTCATCATCGTCGTCTTCGCCTTTGTCTTCATCGCAGTCTTCGTATCCGACGTCGTCTTTGCCGTCATCTTTGGCGCCACAGTCATCGCCACTACCATCATCACCGCTGTCATTGTGGGTGTTCTTCCCTGTCCCATTGCGATTAAAAGTGGTAGCCGAGAGACAGCCTGTGACGCTGACGTTGTCATCGTTAAGGATACGTTTGAGTCTACGACTCGACTAGGACAGTCCACTCGGAATCTGCGCCAGTCCAGACAGAGCCCCCCTCTTGGCTGATTCGGACACTTCAACCTCGTGTTGCCATGGACAGAATGGACAGCCGACTCTAATTTCGAGGGGACCGGAAACAACTATCCTTCTAAACTCGACAACTTGAGCAGTCGATTACTCGGACGTACCCTCAGATTTTTTGTCTGGAAGTCCGTCATTTAGATTGCAAAATCAATGGCCTCGTCAGTGTTGTAGCATCATCACCTTCCCTGCCGCTGCTGCCGGCACCACTGCAGTACCCCTAGCCAAGATTTTGTCTTTTCATTGCCATTCTTTGGTTCATGTTTCATTCCACGATCAAATCCTCACACTCGCCACCTCGCCGCCGTCATCGTGGCTGCCGGCCGAGGAGTGCATCGTGGGTTGGAATTGTGGTTCCTTCGACAGATTCTGAGTCGCGAGACTGGTCCAAACCGTTCGGTTCAGGCAGTTGCCAGTTGTGTTTTCATGACCACTGCCATGAGCACTGCCACTCTATGTTGCATGTCTTGGTTGGCCAAGATATTCAGCCCTTTATTTCTGCCATTACTTATGCACTCCCCAAGCAGCGGATGGCTGGAATCTCGGTCATTTGGCCAGAGACTTTTAAGGCAGTGGCTGTGACCAGGTACCCCTGGCCACAGCCACTGCGAACATGATTCCACCCGTGGTTGCTCTCATTGTCTTTGCGCCACCACTGTAGTCTGTGGCATGGTGGATGTTGCTCCCACCACCTGTGTCATTGTCATTGGCAGTGGCCTCACTGATGTTGTCTGTGGTCAGCATGCCTATCTGGCCTTGACAGCGTCCGGGTCATTGGAGGCGACAATGACTGGTGACCACCACCACCACCACCACCACCACCACC
>SZWC01021783.1:11393-31478 GCA_023375785.1 Penium margaritaceum | reverse complement strand
ACATGCATGCATGCATGCATGCATGGACACAAACACATGTACACATACACGTACCTGAAACTCAACAGCAGCCTCCATCAGCCCACCAGTACGTCCATGCAGAGGAGGCAGTGTGTGCTGAGGCGACTGCAGGTGCAGCGCCACGATAGGGCCGAACGGCCTCGTCGCGTCCCACACGTCGAGCAGACTGGTGCTGGGCGACAGACCCGACAGCACCACGGTCTTCGACAGAGACATGTCGGGCGTTTCGCCCTCAACACCGCCGCCCCCTCCCCCTGGTTGAGATCTTCCCTCGGCCTGAGCCCGAGCGAGGGACTGCTGAGTGGCACGGCTCATTTCCAGGGTGACCTGTGCGCCTGCCACCGTGATCGGGCTGAGGGAGAGAGCCTTGAAGAGAGAGTCCGTGCTCTGCAGCGGGTGGGTTTCAGAAAGCGAAACAATCTCAAGCCCAGATACTTGCACACATGCGGTTCTGAAGCTCCATGCACAGTCCCCACCTCTCACCCCCCTGCTCCGAACTAGGCATGAGAATTCGGAAGTATCCATTCCTGGCAGCAGGTATCCGCTATCCAGACAATTTCACGAGTCAGGCATCCACTATCCGGACAATTTCACCAGTCAGGTACCCGCTATCCGGACAATTTCACCAGTCAGGTATCCGCTATCCACGAATATCCGGAAACTTCCGATCCGTGCACTATCAGGATAGTACAATGGATATTATCCATCCAAGAAGTACGGATACATCCGAATACTTGTCTGGATACAAGCGGATGCCTCCAAATACAGCCAGATATATCCGGCTGGTATCCACATACGGATATATCCAGATACATCCGGATGTCCTTCTGAGCTGTTTTCGAGGTTCTATCTGCTAATCCGGATACCGGACAAGTAGTCTGAGGAGCGGAAATTTGCTGCCCATATTCAAGGGATGGATTCTTCCGAATTCTCATGCCTAGTTCGGAGGATTCGGAAGTATCCATTCCAAGCTCTGAGGAGCGGAAATTTGCTGCCCATCTTCGAGGGATCAGCAAACACATGAAAAACATGATCCCATGACTCATGGACTTCCGACATGTTGTGTTGCAAGCGCAGTCAATGCCATCGCTGCGACTGTCTCCTCCTTGAAGAAAAAGGCCTTGCAAGACAGTTCCTCGCTATTGTGTCCCCACCTTGCCACACACACCGACTCCGACCGCACCTTGAAGCACACGAACGCGAACGTGGTCTTGAACCGTGTTCGCGTGTGAGGGAGCACACGCACGCGCGACACGTCGGGAAATGTGGCGAATGCTTTGAGAAGGTGCCACGGCTGACACTCCACCGGCAAGTTCACCACGTGCACACACAACTGCGGCACGCCCTCCATTGCCACTGCTGCTGCTGGTGCTGCTGCTGCTCCTTGTAATGGTGATGGGGAAGATGTTGCTGCTGCTGATTGTAGTGGTGGTGGTGGTGGTGGTGATGATGGTGGTGGTGGCGATGGTAGTGGTCGTGAAGGAGGTGGTGGTGGTGCTCCTGCTGCTGCCGCTGCTGCTGTTGCTGCTGGGGAGCTGTGCAGCGTGGCATCGCGCGGCGCTCGAGGTAGAGGGAACGGTGAGGAGGAGGAAGGAAGAGGTGAACCCCAACGAGGTTGTGCTCCGCCTTGTTCTTTGTGGGCGACCAGCTTGCCCAAGGCCACAAGCTCGTCCTCTCCTTCCACATCAGTGTCCGAGCATTCTCCACCTTCCTCCTCCTCACCCTTGTCCTCCAACAGTTGCTCGAAACCTGCCCCCTTCCTCCACTCTCCCTCTTCACTCGCTCTTGCTCTGCCCACGGAAATAGCCAGCTCCTGCTCGCTCCTGTCTCCAGCTCTAGCATGTTCGACCAAGCCACGGACACCAAGGCCATCCTGCGCATTTTCCATGCGCTCGGAGTCTTGCATGTGTCCCGGCTCCACCCATGCCCCTCCCTTCCCTTCGCTTCCACCTCTTGCACCTACACCCCCCACCTGACCAGAACCGAGGACAGCGACAGGCCCTTCCCGTCCCTCCGACTTCCGCCAATCTCCACCGAATCCAGGCGGACGGTAGGGCACACCCTCCATGTTGGTCGCCAGTTGAGGCGAGGGAGGAGTTGACCAGGAGCTGGACGACGTCCCTTGCGCGTCTGCACCAGACTGCCTGGGATGCGCGCCAACAGCGTTGGCGCCGCCCTCCTGCCGCCAGTGCCAAGGATAAGCTCTGGCAGCTGCTGCAACAGCAGGCTGTCGAGCAGAAGAGGTATATTGAGAATCAGCAGCAGCAGCTGAACCAGAAGCAGCAGGAGCAGCAGCAGCTTGCTCCGCAGCGGGCTCCCTGCCAAGCCTCCGTATTCTCTCCAAAAATCCGGCGCTGGTTCGGATCTCGCCGTGCTCCGACCCTGCGCGGATGATGCGGTTGCCGGAGTCGAACCAGCCACTGCCTGCCGTGTCGGGCTCTTCAGCAGCCCATGGCGAGGGCGCCGTCTGCTTGTCCAATCCAGTGCTTCGTCTGCCATGCTGATGCTTCGGTTGTGGTGCTGCTCTCTCCCGATTCTGCAAGAGAGAGCCGCTTGTGACATCCCGATCAGCAGCAGCCCCAGCAGGAGGAGCAACCAGTGCAGCATCCCGGAGATCATTAGGAGAGTTTGCCCGTAAAGCTGCAGCAGCAGCCCTCTGCTGCGCCATTTTCTCCCTCAGCTTCGGCGATCTGTGCGGAGCTGCACATGCGCCGACACCCTGCGTGGAGCCAATCAGNCAAGGAGCACATTCTGGTCCATACCCCACACTAGACACAGATGCGTGTACGAACGTCAGTGCGTCATTGTCGCATGCTAACGGCTGGCCAATCTTGCCACACAGACAGTCGATGAAAGCCAATTGCACGTAGATCAGGTAGAATCGTGCATATGGACAGAAGAAAAGCTGACAGCCACGAGCAGCAGTGCCCTGCAGTAGAGCACTCACTGCAGCAACACTTGTCAAATTTCCCAAGTCCTGCTCTTTGTCTGCTCTCCGTTCTGCTCACCCAGCTGCTCCCGAGCTGACATGGCCGCTCCCTCCGGTGCCTTCGCCCATGCTGCCATCGTCTACTGCGGAAGTAGACAAGGGCTGCGTGGCCAGGGAGATGAAGCCAGGACGAGTTGCCAGGTGGGGCTGTGGCAGCTGTTGCGAACACTTCTGCAGCAGGTGTAGAGCAGCAGCAGGTGCAGGCGCTGCTGCCGCTGCCGCATGCCGTCGCGCATGCCGGAGGAGGTCCTGAAGCGAGGCCCCCAACACGGTCGCCATGGGTGTGGGTGCAGATCTTCGTATGGTCGCCGGAGACTGCGTCGGTCGATCTGCATGTGGCGCTAATCACTCCACAGGACAGATGGAACGCCGCTGTCGCGAATGAGCAGAAGCGAACGCGTCCGGTGGTCCAAGCGCCTCAACCAGAGTGGGAGTGTCCGGCGTCGACTAGAGTGCGGCGAACAGACAACCGCGCTTAGGCCGAGCTCAAGAGAACTGAAGACGACAAAGCATTTTGCCAACGAGAACGAAAAGTGTGGCATGTGTCACGCCGCCACATAGCAACTACGAGGCGCGTTCCAAGCTCCCTCTGTTAACAGAAGGGTCAATTGCTTCAGCTCGAACGACTTCGGAAAGTCTCAAAGAACAAAAAAAAGATTCCAATCCTCAGAGCCAGCCACAAATTATTTATCATGAGTGGGACCACTTTTAAAGCCTCGAATACCGAAAGCAAACGAATGAGAAAGAAAGACTTATTAATGTAAAATATATATTTGAGATCAAACTTAAAATTTAAAAATTTACCAATAAAAAAATTTCACATGAATCCAACTAAAAAAATAAAAAATTATTGAAAGAAGAAAATATTTCAATGGGAGGAAATAGATATTCATGTACAATATCCTTAAAGATTCTCTTCAATCCAGGTCATACTCAATATATTAGTCTTATTTCAGAATATTCCTTCTGGATGAGGAAAAAAAACCTCAATTTATAAATAAAAGGGCGGAGTGACTATATACCCCCAGTTTCGCACAATAAGTCCCATCCGCCCCTCCGTCGGAGCGATAAGCCTCATCCGCCCCTCCGTCGGAACGATAAGCCCCATTCGCCCCTCCGTCGGAGCGATAAGCCTGATCCGCCCCTCCATCGGAGCGATAAGCCTCATCCGCCCCTCCGCTGGCACGATAAGCCTCATTCGCCCCTACCCATGAACAATAAGCCCCATATATCCCCTGGAAATTGCGAACTCGTAATGTGACGGTATATGGTTAATGTTTGTTCTAGAGAAGGGTGTCTTGGTATTATTATTTCACTTTTTCGATGATTTGCTCCTCATTTCGTACAACCGGACGGCACGAAAGTACTTGACACCAGTGCATGTGTGTCATGTCGACGATGTTAACATAGCGGTTCACGAAAATGTGGAGTTCAGCGTGGTTCACGTGCTCTTTTTATGTGGGTATTGTTTTCTTTGTCTTCATATGTGAAAGATACCGGAAACCCGTAAATCCAGTCATCGGAGGTCTGCATGGCCGTATGAACCGCACATGCACTATCCTCGTGACATCGAAACACCCCATGCGCCATCGTCGTCCGTAAGCTGGCAAGGTTCATGCACAGGCATGGAAACGTGATGCCGAGCCTAACAACGGTTTGGCCAGCGCAGCAAGCGGTCACCGTCCAATGAAATTGCGCCGCTGGACTATCCGACAACTGTCTGTGTCGCAACTTCCGTGGCACGCCTTGATGAGCTACCGTGCACATCACGCGTCACATCCTTTCAACCGCCAGTGGCCATGGGCATGCCCATGGGTTCCCG
This sequence comes from Penium margaritaceum, assembly GCA_023375785.1. Lineage (NCBI taxonomy): Eukaryota > Viridiplantae > Streptophyta > Zygnematophyceae > Desmidiales > Peniaceae > Penium > Penium margaritaceum. The sequence continues at coordinate 26,646 of SZWC01021783.1, read as the reverse complement.
ACTGCATGGGGTAATATTAGGTGCAGTCGGACGACTCAGACATGCACAGAAGAGGCGGAGGTTGTTTGTGAAAAATGGAAAAGGCGGACAGTGCCATAATCCGACGTGTCCACTATTCCTCGGATTGTCCGTCACTCGCACGCCATGTTTTGGCAGGGTACCTCTCCAGTTTCATCCAGTGTCATTCAGTTTTGCATCGTCGTTGTCGACGGCGTGACCGCTCCCTCTGAAGATGCTGCCTCTGCTCCTGCTTCCATCGTGAACACGGGATGGTGGACGACCAAGTCGCGGAGGACGCCGGTAAGCCTAATGAGGAGGGTAGATGGGACAAATAGCATTGTTTTTGGGCACCATAAACCCTCCGTTTCAGATGGATTTCCAAGAACACGCGTGGCTTGTTGCCAGACGACCAAGTGCTCACGAGAACGGTCCTCCGTCTGCTGAAGGACCTGCACCGCGGTGGTACCCCGATAACCCACAGCTGAATGACCCATCAGGCGCGTTTGAGGATGTTATGTTTTGGTTGACTCGGGATTGGTGCGATGACTGGTGGGCCCGCCGTTTTGACGACTGGGACGCCCCCCCACACACCCAACCCCAGGATGAACCTCCCCGATCTCCCGGGTCCCCCCATGTCCGGGAAGCCGGACCGGTTAGGTTTAGCATGAGGCGCCGTCGCGTCCTGTCCGTACCTCATGGCCACCTCGGTAATGCTCAGTTTCAGCTCTTCACGCATGTTCAGTGTGCTGTTCTTAGGAAGATGTAGACAGTGTGGATGGTGGTTTGTTTACCCTCTTATGTTTATGCCTCTACTGTCCAGTAAACCTTTGTTTTGCCTTGCCGTTGTTTGTCATGCGTGCATGGACAGGTGACTCGGACGACGAACCATGCCACAGCCCAAAGAAGCAGAAAGGGATGCTAAAGGAGCCGGCAGCGGGCATGTTCTTCCAGAACATGGATGCAGCCCAGGCGTTCGTGGAGGACTACGCGGTTGACAACCGGTTCGGACTGAAGTGGGTCCGTAGTGAGCCTGCGAGATTCCACGTGACGTGCTCCGAGGCGAAAACAAAGGGTTGTACCTGGCTCTTGCGCGCACGTGTCACTTCCAAGTTCGGCGACGTCAGAGTCTCGCACTACGAGGATGGACACAAGTGTGTCCCCAAAATCGGTCGCGGGAATCCGGCTTGCCAGAAGAGTTGGGTGGCCTAGAAAATCTGAGAAACTCTGCAGCGCGACCCTACTGCCTCAACGGCCACCCTGCCTCAAGTGCTTCACGAGCGGACCGGCATCAACGTTTCCAACAACACGCTTTACCGCGCGAAAACACAGGCCCAAGAGAGCTTGATGGGCAAGAAGACGGAGACGTGGAGTCTTTTCCCGCCATACATCAAGGAGGTGCGTATGGCGGATGCATGAAACCTGCCGCAGCACTTGTGTTGTCACTTATTTGACAATTGACGGGTGTATATCCGCACTTTTTGCATGCAGTTGAAACGCGTTGACCTACGGACCCACGCCGTCGCGCACAAGGACAAGAACGGCGCGTTTCTCTGGGCTTTCGTCGCGCCGGGAGCTGCCAGGATGGGGTTTCAACACAGCCGCCGCATCCTCACCATGGATGCAACATTCCTGAAAAACGGGCACAAGCAGGTTTTGCTGCTAGCCCAATTTTTTTATACGAACGACCATGCCATGCCGATGGCATGGGCACTGGCACCGACTGAGGACGAGAAGAGCTGGAATTTTTTTTGCGCCCAGCTTGCCCTTGCATATCCCACANTTTTGCGTGCAGTTGAAACGCGTTGACCCAGGGACCCACGCCGTCGCGCACAAGGACAAGAACGGCGCGTTTCTCTGGGCTTTCGTCGCGCCGGGAGCTGCCAGGATGGGGTTTCAACACAGCCGCCGCATCCTCACCATGGATGCAACATTCCTGAAAAACGGGCACAAGCAGGTTTTGCTGCTAGCCCAATTTTTTTATACGAACGACCATGCCATGCCGATGGCATGGGCACTGGCACCGACTGAGGACGAGAAGACCTAGAATTTCTTTTTGCGCCCAGCTTGCCCTTGCATATCCCACAACTGCTCTGGCCGGCACATGCATCATCACAGACAGGGAGAAGGGTCTCGAGAAAGCTTTGAAGAAGTACATGACTACTGCTACGCACACCTACTGCGCATGGCACTTGCGCGAAAACGTGCGCACTTCCTACGGCAAGCAAGCCGCTCACTGGGCGTGGAAGTGTGCGCACGCACTCAACCTCGACCTGTGGGAGAAGGCTACCCGACACCTGCGGCAATTGAGTGCTTCAGCTTATGCATACCTCTTGAGCAGGCCGGGTGAAGATGGTTCTGTGGTGGGGGGTGTTCCGATAGAGAAGTGGACACGCCTCCATTGCCCTTTGGGCAGGGGGGGCCACACGACGTCGAACGCTGCTGAAATCTGGAACGCGCGCATCGCCGCCCATCCGAAGATGTATCCTTACTACTGCTTTGTCAGCATCTTGCCCTTCGTCCAACGCATGATCTGTGCTCGACTTGCTCAGGCAAAAGCCGTGCAAACGTCCTTGGCCCCAACACAAGCTGACAGACTGCTGCACTGCCTAGCTGTGGCTCGAGAGTACACGGTGGTTGAGGAGGGGCCACACACTGCAACAGTGGAGGGCCTAACGAACAACCCCCGTCAAGTGAACCTCCTTGACAAAACATGCAGCTGTGGCCGCTGGAAGGAGTTCGGCCTCCCCTGTCATCATGCATGCGCATTCCTACTTGTCAAGCGCATTAACGCAGAAAATTTTGCCGACCCCGGACTCACGCGAATGGCGTTCCGACGTGCCTACAACAGCCCCATCCCCTCCCTCGTGGTGAAAAACATCAACCCCGTGCAACTACTGTGGTTGCAACCCGGACCAAGGCGTGGGAAGGGATGGCCACGAAGTGCAAGGAAAGACCGTGAGACTCTGAGCAAGAAAAAATTCATATGCCCACGTTGTGGGCAGAAGGGCCATACAAGGACACGCTGCAAGAACCCGCCTGCTCCCAGCCCCGCAGAGGCCGCGGTTAAGGGGCATGAAGTGCTTGGACTCCCAGCTGCTGCTGCACAATCATCAGTAGGCTTAGATGCCCCACTTGCAGCGTATGCAGGTGGTGACGTGGAGTACGATCCCGCGGCTCCGCCAAGGGATGAAGACGATGATGTTGATGACGGTGCTGAAAGTGATGACTCTGGTGCTTACTTCCCTCCTCCTGGTGATGATGGTGAGACGGTGACGCAGGATAAGCACACCCAGCACTTAGATGAGGAGGAGAGAGAGTGGCAGGAGACGTACGAGGAAGAGCCAGAGGAGGATTAGTGAGGTACGTACACGTTTTCACTTTCCTTGTGTCTTCCTCCCATTCAAATGTCCGTACAACGTGCCTTATCAGCTTCCAATACCTAATACTGTGTTTTGTTTATGTGCAGGATGAAGTGTGCTAGACATTGGACATTGAATAGACCATTCTGAGAGACTGCTCCCACTACAGCAGGAGAGGGGGGTTTCGAGTTAGGCAGAAGGTTAGGGTCTGGGTTAGGGTGAAGGGGACCAGTGGAGTGCATCTTCCTCGAAAGAGAAGAGGTGGCCAACATTCAGACACGCTTGACGAGGTATTCTTCGATGCTGAGCACTGTCAGCCATGGGAGCAGCTATGTCCTGTGTGTGACATTGTGCACTTTCTCCGGGGATTGAGTCGTCAACTTTTCGATGAAATCACTTATCCGACCTTCACTGTCTGTGGTGTGTAGCCATGTACCTTTCCGTACATGAAATTTGTCAAGTGCATTCATTCTACTGCTTGCATTGCTTTCGATGCGTACTTGTCTAATAGGTAGTGCTAAAACACAACGACATGTTTACTTATGCAAGAAGTACAGCAGTGGAATAAGCTTCATGATTGTTGACGTTTTCAAGCAAATGCGTCTCTGTGAACATGGTCAACTTGGTACACATTGTGAAGCATAATGACATACAATGTTATCCAAGCAGGTCATTGATTAGAATAGAAGACTGTCTGTCTGAACTCGTACAACCACTATCAGGCGAATTAACACATGATTCCAACATGGAGTAAGAACTATTCTAACTTGTACTTTATCCATTAAATGTTCTATTCAGAGTGCATCGTTACTATACACCCTGCCCTACAGCATACGCTGAGTACAATGCCTTACATGAAATGTGTTGCTGAGTATAATGACATACAATGCTATCCAAGAAGGTCATTGAACAGAACAGAAGACTGTCCGCATAAACTTGTACAACCACCATCAGGCAAAATAACACATGATTGCAATATGGAGTAAGAACTATTCTGACTTGTACGTTCTCCAATAAATGTTGTATTCAGAGTGCATTTTTACTCTACACCTTGCCCTAAAGCATACGCTGAGTACATTACCTTACACCTAATGTGTTGCCGAGGATAATGACATTGAAAGGATCATACTACTACACAGTCGTAAATAGTACATACCAAACAGCCCACTTCAACGTTACGTTTTTGCATTACATGAATCCTGCTTTGTTTGCCATAATAGTCATGCAAACGTAGACAATAACCGTAAAGTAGAGGACACTTTGTTCCTTAATTTCACATTAATAATGAGGGAAAGGTTGGCATATTGTTAATAATCTCTGAAATTGTTCAATCCAAAATGCCCTGCACATAGTCCTCAATATGACAGAAGACATAGGGAAACACTGACGTTCATCACAGCCTCGAACATGAGAGTGGCCACACCAATATCTATGGCGCCCAATTCGGTGGGCAGTACAACGGGCGAGCATGGGGTGCTTTGACGCCAAACTGCCAACACATGGTGTATGGGTCCACGGGTGTATTTGGATTGATGATGTCCCATGCGCGCTTTATGTTTGCCCACTCCGCCACCGCAGTTCCGTGATCCATGGGCGGAGGGGTGGGGGCACGTTGCGCCAAAAACTGGAAGGATTATGCGCCGTGGGTGGACGGTCACCCCAGCGCTGCAACGGTGGCAGAGGACGCGTATGTCGAACTTTGGACATGTCGCAAGGGGGTTTGCTACGTGTACTCTCGATTACGGGAGAAGGAAGTAGTCGAATTCGACGAACACTGTTATATATGCAGAACCTATGTACGGGTTTGACGTCGCAAATGACACGAGTAGGGGCGGAGTATTTGAAAAGCGAACAGTCGTCATGTGTGGCCGATCGCACCCCTAAGTAGGGAGCCGCAGGTGTCGGAACGGTACCATGCCGAGCCTCTACGCAGACGCAAGCATTTACGTTCAACAACAGGTGTCTAGGGTAGGGTTCCGTTTCGCTGGTCGTCTTGCGTCACATCACAAACCATGGGTATATTAGGCTTATTTTATGAAATTTTCTACGGTTTTACTTCAAAACCCGATCGAGGGGTATATGGGGCTTATTGATCATGGGTAGGGGCGAATGAGGCTTATCGTGCCAGCGGAGGGGCGGATGAGGCTTATCGCTCTGACGGAGGGGCGGATCAGGCTTATTGCTCCGACGGAGGGGCGAATGGGGCTTATCGTTCCGAAGGAGGGGCGGATGGGGCTTATTGTTCCGACGGAGGGGTATATGAGGGTCATGGGTGACAAAACAGGGGGTAATCGACATTTTCACTGTAAATAAAACCACCCTTCATTTAACTATCAATGAAAAAAATACAATAATAAAAATATCCTCAAGATAAATTTCCCGGAATTCAGTGTTACGAAACAATATAATTTAAAATATTTTGAAATTTAAAACAATTACAGTTACTATAAAATTTGAATAAAATGATTCCTTTTTATTTAAACAATTTACAATATTGATGGATTCTCATTTAACTAAATAATTTACATTTAATTCAGATTTAAATCTGATAAAAATATATTAAAACATGGTTTAAGTGAATAAAAAGTTTTAAATTTTTCATAAATCCATTCATATTTTTATGAAATATATTTGAAATGTTTCCATTTAATATCAAAAATAGTATTTAAACCATAAATATTATTATTCTCTCTATTTAAATAAATAATGAGATCTGATTAATTTAACAGAAGAGGTAAATAAAAAAATAAAATAAAACGATGAAATATTTCTTTTTTACAATCTCGTTTCGTGAAAATTCCATTATTATCAAGTTATATCATTATAAATATCATTTTCAACCGGCTACCTATTGATTTTGTTATTAAATAATCGTCTAGGACTGAAAATTCTACTATTTGGATTCAATTCTTAAACTCCCTCTCAATAAGAAATGTTTTTCATTCATTCCTAAGGACATGATTCAAGACCAAGGAAAAATAAATCCAAACTGGAAAATTTGGTGTTCACATGGCTACAAAACACCACACAAAAACCCTATTTTCAAGTGTCAGATGTGCACTGACATAAAAAATTAAGATGTCGAAGTTCAAGCATAACCTTCTAGCAGAATAAGGAATGAGACAATAATCTGAAGTGATTTTTTCTTTTTCAAAAACAATAAATTGATTATTTCCAGCGATTTTAGATTACATGTGAGAAATCACTTAGGATAACAAAATCATCAGATAGTGGGGTACAACACTGCTTTCACGATGTCTAAATGACATGAAATAAGTCGAGGATTCAAACTCTAAAAAACAACTCGACACTATGGATCCCTTTTCATTATTATAAATTTGAAACAAAGAATTTAAACATTAAAAAAAGTAATTCAATTTCTCTCACAATATCAGTTGGCATTGATGACTTGTTGAAATAAATATATTCCCATTATTTTATTGTTTTTAACATATCTAATGATGAATTATCTAGAATAAAATGGTTTTATTTCATCCAAATTTTCAATTATAATACACAACATTCTGCTTAAATTTCATATTTTTCCACAATAGCCTTACCTTCATGATAATAAGGAGCCTTTACAAGGGTATTCTAACAAGAAAATCATTTTTAACATTAAAAGTAATGATAAATTAATCTTAATGGTATGAAATAATAATTTTCTTCATTGGAGTCTATATCTTGTGACAAATTAGGAATTTTGAACGTGAAATAATATTAATCTGAGTAGTAATCAAACAAGTAAAAATTATATATATTTCAGAAGATATTTATATAATTAAGTTTCAATGGCTATGAAGAACTGGAATTTTCATCCTAAATTGTCCTATGAAAATTTCAAAGGAGCAATCGAGAATTTGTTATTGTAACGGATGTAACGGAATCCTTGGCCGATTAGGCCAAAACTACGGTTTTTGCCTAGTCGGTTAAGGATTCCGTCGGATTTGTTACATTGGTATCAATGCTCCTGGGCTCAAATTCCATGTTGGGATTATCGAAGATGCTGAGGCGCCTCTCACTCCTAGTGGGAGGAAGTGTAGTGTGGCAGTGCCACGTCGACCGGTTGAAGGAACCACGTGGCTCGAGAGGGGTCACGTGGGACTATGGGCCGTGAGATGGGATGGCTCGAGGGTCGAATACCTTCAAGCAACACAGTTTTTGCCTAGTCGTCGCAGGATTCAATTGTATGTGTTACAAGTTTGTGGTCAATTCAAAAAATCACAAAATGGTTTTCATTGATTATATCACAATCAAAGAAACATAGAAAAATTAATATGCAAACATGTATATGATAAAACACATCGTAATAAAATTCATCCTTGTTAAATGATGTCAATGTTTGGAAATATATTATGATGTAATGCGGAAGTACTATACTTGGTCCATAATTATTTATGTCTTAAGCCAAATTTAAAAAGGAATGTAGAATATGACATTTTCCATAGATGATTTTTTTTACTCTTCCATGCTTTCTGTGCACAATAATGAGTTATTTAAGTTATTGATAAGTTATCTAAAACATTATTCTGAAAGGAAAATATTTAATTCATTTTATTCAATTTTAACAAGAGATAAAAATGCTTAAAGACTAAGGGGTCTAGCTTGATTCATTAAATGATAATTATGTTTTTAAATATTCAATATGTTAAGCTAAAAACGTTCATAAACATGAAATGTTTCAAAAATTTATTTCAACATTGAATTAACCTCTTTTGTATTCTCAAAATATACCAAAATATGTTTTGGTGTAGCATGAAGAAGTCACCATAACTATCAATATTTAGAGTCCAATTGTATCGAAGGAAAGTATGATGTATATTTAGTAATAATTTACTTATCAACTTATGTATGGATTAACATATTCTATGTTGAATTGATTTTTGTGAACGTTCAATGTGTTTTATTCGATGTGTAAGAGATATTTTGTTCTAATTAGTTGAGAATTTCCTTATAAAACCTCAATAATAGATTTCACTTTTGAATACTTGTTAGATTTTGACTAGATTTACATACCCAACATAAGAGGCCCTTAAGGTGGTTAAAAGCATCGCAAATGAAATGCTGGCTCTAGGGGATGGAAATAAAATTTTAGAAAATCTATGTATCACCACTATTTCTCATTTGTCTACGAGTTCAAGTAATTGGCCCTTAAAGAAGGCAAATCTCAAGTATCATTGGAATCTTAGAATCACAAAGGAGCCTGTAACAACTGGCCTCAATGGGATGTTACTCATTGAAATGTTCTAAAGCTTTCTATCTGCGTTCACGTATGTTATTAAGTCGCATCGCACATGATAGAAACAGAAATTATCAAGCATGTCAACAAGTAGCTTCAGAGTTACTAATGCCCTAACGATTTGCCAATAATTTATAATGATTAAAGTATTAAAAAAATTCAGCTAAAATGTTGTGAACCAAGCCCTTGTTGAATTATGTCATTTTTCCATCATGAGATTTTGATTCAAACCAAGCAAGTTCATCACAGGATGTGGCTTGCACCAATTATGTCATGCCCCCTTGTCAAATGTAAGAAAACAAATTATTTACATGCGCTATTCATATTACTGTATGGTTTCACACTCGTGTTGATTTCAATTAGATTTAAAACATCTACACCATGATCCCAAGAAAAACAGTGCACGTACAACTTGGTTTGAAATGAACGAGATTACATTTTTTATAGTTTGAGCTCATGACTTCTCATAGTGAGGTGGGTTCATTTAATGGTACACGAACCTGTAGTCCACGGGCAGAAGTTCAAGTGAAAATATTTTCTTGTACATGTGGTCAGGTTACCCACTTGTAAGAGCATGGTGTAGAGATTACCTTGAAATGTTTTCAAAATCTAACAGTCATGAAGAATTCCCTTCATTTTTTTTGGTTGACTTTTCTGCAAAGAGAAATGAAAATATGGGTGGATGAAGGGTATTAATGGTTATCCATATAGTTCTAGTTTTTGTGGGCTTTCAACTTGCATATGTGAGGGGTTTTTTAACTTTTTTTTCAGTTAATTATGATGCTAGACAATTAGGTGTAATTGTGGATTCTATTAAAATTATGAATACACAACACATCAATGAGTTCATGTTACGAAGGAGGACGATTGAGGCTAAAACTCTTTATAAGATACTATGGATGTTGAGTGGAAAGATAGTTAAGACGCCTGCTCAAACATATTCCCTTACAAAAGTAAATGAAGGAAAGGGATTAATCTCCTTGTTGTTGCTTATATCATAGATCGAATTCGTTCATATTTGAAACTAAATGTCTTGAATCTTCATGAAAGTGACTTATATAATGTTAAATTCAACCTTAGGTGGTTTACAATAGTTATTCTTTCATATTATCAAAGTTGTGTGGAAACCTCCGTAGGCCTTCGAAGCAAGAACGAGAAGGAAACTTTAACAAAGATTTTTTTTCAAATGTAAACTATGTTTTCAACGAAAAAAAACAAGATTGCACAAAAAACTAGCAATAAATTTTCTCGTATGCAATTGCTTTGCACTACAAAATATTTCAAATGTGTGGACATTTGTTTTTGTCACACGAATTCTCTAAGCTATGCATCGTTTGCTTCTCGAGGGTGAGAAGAAAACAAATGATTGTCGTTTCTTGGTAATGTTTGGCATCACATGCTAATAAAGGTGAACTTTGTTGTCAACAATTTGATCACAAGGGACACATGAGTCAAACTTTGTTGTCAACTTTATTATATTATTACTAAAGCAGCATACTTGTACCTCGTTGGAAATTTTGGGAAATGCTTCCAAAAATACTTCAACAAAATAAGGAGCGCACTTTGCATTTCCAAGTAGGCACACCACATTATTATGTATTGTACATTCTTGCAAACCACATCATCATGAACTGCACAACGCTTCAACACAATTAACCTTTCGTCCTTGTTTTAAGTTTTGTGAATCAAGAACTTTATGAGTGTGGTGAGTATGAACACATTTCCATGCATTTTCTCATTGGTGGAATTGTGGCTTTTTTCTAAAGAAGGATACTAATGAAACATTCCAATTTGTTTACTATTTTGCACAAAAATGAAGGTCACATGCAAGAAATGTTTTAAATTGACGACGGGCTTCTAGTAGTAGGCTTGACGAGCAAGCCATGCTTTTGGCACATACAAGGACGTATACCAAATACCTTACACAATATATATATATATACATCTACACGCGAGTTACATTAAATGATGTTGATGATTTCTGAAAATGTTTTCATTTAGGAATACACTTTCGATACACCAATTGATCTTTATGAGTTTAGGTTGATTAACCATGACGTCTAAGAATAGGGATACTACTAAGGAATTGTGATATATGAAGGGCAATTAGATAAGGGCAAGGAATATGGATTCGGACAAGGGAATAGGATAGTGGAATGATGAATGGACAAGGGAAAGGTCTAACAATTGGGGTAATGATTTGGGATAAGGAATAAGGAAATTGACAAGGTTGAAAGATAGGCATGGGGGTAATGGATTGGTATAGGATAAGGGGAGAGGGATAGGAGGAAGGAATATCAATTAACATAGGGGACTATGATAAGGATTAAGGCAAAGAATTAGCATGGGAAAAGGGGCATGGGACTAAGTAAAGGGATAAGGATTGGGGCAACGAATCTCAATGGAAGATAAGGGAAAGGGATATGGATTGAGGTAAGGGAATAGGATAGGAGAAGGAGGAAGGGATACACATAAGGGATATGGATAAGGGAAGCAAATTATGATAGAGGAAGGGTTAAGGGATATGGATGAGGGATAAGGATGGGGAGAAGGAATTGACATAAGAAAAGGGGAAAGGGAGAGGTATAAGTGATAGAGATGGGGAAAGGGAATTATGATAGGGGAGTGGGAAAGGGACAGGGGTAGGGGAAAAGGATTGGTCTAAGAAAATGGAATGAGAGGAAGGAAGACAAACGAGAAAGGGATGCTGATAGTGATAAGGGATTAGGATAGTGTAAGGGGAAAGGGATAGGAGTAAGTGATGTGGATGAAGGCATGGGACTAGTACATGGGAAGGGGAAAGGGATGGTTGCAAGGGATGGGATTTCAAGAAGGGATTTGGGATAAGGGAATGAGAAAGGGATAGGGGTATGTGAGGGATCATGATTGGGGAATTTGATATGGAAAGCGTGCAAAATAGGTAGAGTATTTTTACCTTTTTCCTGCGTTGGTAGTGCCACATCGAGACACTTGTTTCCAGTTGTTTATGTGAAGTTCTTAAAGTTTTCATTATTAAAGTTGTATTTTACCACGTCTCGTATGAGGGTTTTCATCATCAGAAACATCAATTAAACACAAGATGGGAGTGATGAGTGTATAATACATGGACATGGAAGTGGCGAAGCCACCCATTTTTGTGGTGGATAGTTCCATTAAAATGGCTTCCACATGTGCCCATGAAGTCTAACAAAAACAACTAGTGTGAATCTATGTAGTTGATATGATTACATCTACATGAGGAGCTGGATTTATTTACATGTGTATAGAAAATGTGAAAAATATTAAAATAGAATTTTCTCGAATTGCTTCACTCCTAACCAAAAGCGTTCAACGAGAGAGAAATTCTTTGCCCCTCCTCTTCTTCCCTTTTTGAACACCATACTTTTGTGTGCCCTTGCTTGCACAAGGTACACAAGCAAGGGTGCGTAAACATTTCTTTGTGATCTTCACACAAAACAAGGATCGTGCGTGCCCCTATGAGCGCATGGCTTGGAAGCAAGTGCGCCAAAGTTTACTCGCATGCTCGAGACAAGGGCTTTCTCCCTTTACCTTGCATGCAACGTGTAACCATATGGATGCTCACATGGTTGCGTGTAGTGCACAAGGAAAATTTTCACCCCTTTGTCTTGCATGTTGCATGGAAGCATTGGTTTGCACCTATGATTAGTCATATTTTGTGAGACAAGGGCACTCACCCTTGTCTTGCACTCAACGCGGAAGATAGGGGTATTAACCCTTGCTTGTGCATAGTGCTTAGGGAAAGGGCACACATAAGAACTAAGTGGGCACTACATAGCGGAGTGCACCCCATCCTTTTGTGTGTGTCCTTGTATTATGTGCAACCCTCATGAGACTACCTCACGTGGGAAAAAAACATGATGGCATTAGTGGACATGCCAGAGGTTTTGATAGAGGATGTGAGGTATGGTTAATCGGGGTCTTTTTGTACACTCTTAGATGGGTGTATAGGTACCTATTTTAGAAGATAGTTTCTTAAAAGGTTACGAGGGTTCTAACAGATTTTTGGCATATAAGACCATTTTAGATCTGCTAAGAGTTTTGAAACACACTTATTCCACGTACATTTATTTACGTAACAAGTACATCTGCATCCGTGTCCATTTCACACATACTGGCACATTTATGTTTCCGATATCTTCTCGATCGAATGAGCCCCCCCTCTCCTCGGATTGCATATGGGGAGTGTTTGAGGGAGTGTATGTGGTGGATGTAAGGAGACCTACACTAGTGTACGTCTTGCGACTTCCAGGAAACTCTCTCACAAGAGTTCATTAGTGTATTTTTTCGTACCCCTTGACATACATCGCCTCATACACTCGCCTCATACACTATCCCGTATTGGGGGGGAGATGGATCCGTCGACACGTTCGGTCGATACCCCCCTCGGATTGCATATGGCAAGTGTAAGAGGGAGTGTACGTGGTGGAAGTCGCGAAACGTACACTAGTGTATGTCCTGCGACTTCCAGGAAACTCTCTCACAAGAGTTCATTAGTGTATTTTTTTGTACCCCCCCACATACACCACCTCATACACTCGCTTCATACCTTTTCCCGTATTGGGGGGGGGAGACGGATCCGTTGACATCGCTCGTTCCACCCCCCCCGATTGCATATGGCGAGTGTCTGAGTGAGTGTATGTGGTGGAAGTTGCGAGACGTACACTAGTGTACGCCTCGCGACTTCCGGGAAACTCTTTCACAAAAGGTCATTATTGTATTTTTTCGTACCCCCCACATACAACGCCTCATACAATCGCCTCATACACTTTCCCGTATTGGGTGGGGGGGAGACTGATCCATCGGCATCGCTCGGTCCACCCCCCCGGATTTTATATGGTGAGTGAATGAGTGAGTGTATGTGGTGGAAGTCGTGAGACGTGCACTCGTGTATGTCTCACGACTTCTAGAAAACTCTCTCACGAGAGTGCACTTGTGTCTTTTTTTATACCCCTCACATACATCGCCTCATACACTTGCGTCATACACTATCCCATTTTTGGGAGGAGGGGGTTGGAGAGACGGATTCGTCGACATCGCTCCGTCCAGCCCCCCCCTCGGATTTTATATGGTGAGTTTATGAGAGAGTGTATGTGGTGGAAGTCACAAAACATACACTAGTGTACGTCTCACCACTGTGTGAAACTCTCTCATGAGAGTACACTAGTGTATATTCGGTATAGGACATCAATAAAAGAAGACCCTCATGGCCCAGAAAACTCGATTCATGGTGCGCAAAGGCAACTGGACAGTGATAGGTAAGTAAAGGTTGATCAAAAATGACAAGGTAGGAAATTAGGTACATATTAGGTCACTTAATCTTCCACCATCTGTTTTTATTACATTCAACAAAATATTTGAAACATAGTTGTTTCTAGGAACTAGACAACTGTTGAAGGGAAACTTCTATGAACGTTCTCAGGATGTCCACACAGCATGTACACTGTAAAATGAGTGTACAATTCACAGGTGATTGGTCATAAATGGAGGATGTGTGCACGCCCACATATAGTCCATGTGGCAACATCGATGAGGGGTGAAGCACTGTCCATGATCACTGCCAATAAATAAATGCAGCCATAGCCACTTAGAAGGCCAAGATGGTAGGCATTTTGGGGTCACCTTCCTTGAGGGAGGGAGTATTCATTGGAATGCTTCCTCTCGCCATGTGTCCTATGTACAAGGATCGCACATCAGACCCTCCAAACGTAATGCAACGATGGAATCCAAAAGCATAACCTTGGTCTCAATTAGAGGCAGCTCTACAAAGGCTGGCTATGAGTGTGAAGTGGAACCTCACAAAAACCCATTTTGTGAGCGGATTTAAAGCAACGGATTCAATTTAGAAGTCGCTAGGAAGTTGCCTTGTGATGTACGATGATCACAAAATAATTTTGGCTGGTAGCCATAAATATTTGACCATTCATATAAAAATTTCGTAACGACGAGGCAACCACTGCTAGATATAGAGTAATGTTCGAAGCGCACCAGTTTCTGGCCAAACATGCAAGGTGGCGATAAATTATGGCCAATATAGACGACGAGAGTGTACTGTGGCCCGTTGTTGAAGGATCACCAGAATTATCGAAAAAAAATGAAATGAATCGGCAATGGGGGTTGGGATTTTCCCTTCAAATACGTGTGGAGTTCTCCCAAACATTTCAGTTTGCACTGAAGTACCTTCCGTTACGATCGAAATAAACCTGATACACGACGAAAATACAGCCAGTCAACGGTAGAGAACGGAATTTTACGAGTCGGCTAGCGTCGCGCAAAATCGCCAAAAGGCCTTCATATTTGTAGCACGGCGATGCGTCTTCCTATCTTGTCTCGCGTCGGCGAGTCTGCCCACGCGAATATTGTACACTTGTGAGCACTAACCGATCTGAAGATGTGTACTCTTCTGCTTGGAAGTTCGTACCTCTCCTGTTCAGCTCGTGTCTTTGCGGATCCTTGCTTGGCCAATGGCGGAGCAGTCAAGTCGCGAGCTAGTCGCGGCGGGGGTTGTTGGTGTCGGCGCGGCAGCGGTGGTGGAGTTGAGCGATGAGGAAGACGGCAAGGAAGAGGCGGAGGACGATGGTGGTTTGTGGCGTGCTGGCGTTTTTCAAGTGGATCGGGCAGCACTCCGGATGCAGCA
>SZWC01021782.1:5360-21238 GCA_023375785.1 Penium margaritaceum | reverse complement strand
AGTTGTCTTGCACTTTCTCCAGTTGTCTTGGGCTTTCTCCAGTTTTCTTGGGCTTGCTCCAGTTGTCTTGGGCTTAATCCAGTTGTCTTGGGCTTGCTTCAGTTGTCTTAGGCTTGCTCCAGTTGTCTTTTTCTTGCTCCAGTTGTATTGGGCTTGCTCCAGTTGTTTTGGGCTTCCTTCAGTTTTCTTGGGATTGCTCTAGTTGTCTTCGACCTGCTCCAGGTTTTTCTGGCTTGATCCAGTTGTCTTGGGCTTGCTCCAGTTGTCTTGGGCTTGCTCCAACTGTCTTAGACTTGCTCCAGTTGTCTTGGCCTTGCTCCAGTTGTCTTGGGCTTGCTCCAGTTGTCTTGGGCTTGCTCCAACTGTCTTAGACTTGCTCCAGTTGTCTTGGCCTTGCTCCAGTTGTCTTGTGCTTGCTACAGTTGTCTTGGCCTTGCTCCAAGTATCTTGGAATTGCTCTAGTTGTCTTAGGCTTGGTCCAGCTGTCTCGGGCTTGCTCCAGTTGTCTTGGGCTCGCTCCAATTGTCTTGGGCATGCTCTAGTTGTTTTGGCCTTGCTCCAGGTTTCTAGAACTTGCTTTTGCTGACTTGGACTTGCTCCAGTTGTCTTGGGCCTGCTCCAGTTGTCTTGGACTTGCTCCAGTTGTCTTGGCCTTGCTCCAGGTTTCTAGAACTTGCTTTTGCTGACTTGGACTTGCTCCAGTTGTCTTGGGCCTGCTCCAGTTGTCTTGGACTTGCTCCAGTTGTCTTGGGCTTGCTCCAGTTGTATTGGCCTGGCTCCAGTTGCCTTGGCCTTGCTCCAGTTGTCTTGGCATTTCTCCAGTTGTCTTGGTCTTGCTCTAGTACTCTTGGGCTCTCTCCAGTTTCCTTGGGCTGCACCCTTTTACCACCAACCACCACCTCCACGTCGACATCACCTTGGCCGGCCGCTGGTTCGACCTTGTCGTTGGCGACCACCATGGACTTCGCAGACTTGGTGTAGTTGATGAACCCCACCTTCTCGACTTGGGTATGCTCCTCCGCACCTGAGTCGAGGCACCATCGGTTGGCGCCCTTCAGGTCGTGGTTCTTTGTGATGTTGAGGAGCACCTTCTTGCCTTTTGCGCCTTTGCCGCCGGCTGCGCCTCCTTTGGACACTCCTTGGCCCAATGGCCTTCCTTGCCACAATTATGGCATGCACCCTTCTTGGCGCCCTTCTTGCCGCCGTTCTTACCGCCGCCTCGCTTGCTGCTGCTGCTGCCACCCTGCGTTTTGGTGACCAGGGCAGTTGAAGATGACGAGGTCTCGCCACCGCTCCGACGGTGCACCTCGTTGCGGATGTAGTCGACGACTGCGCCGTAGGTGAGTTTTGCCTCCTCCCAACCTCCGAGCACGGTGATGAGAGGGCCCCAACTGTCGGATAGGGCCATGAGAAGCGTCATCGCCTGCATCTTCGTGTCAATCTTCCACCCCACATCATTGCATTGTGAGGCAAGAGACTCGATCTGCTGCATGGCGTCCTCACCCTCCTCAATCCTCACCATCAAGAGTCGCTTCATTGTGAAGATCTTGTTGGCTAGGGATGTTGATTGGTGGATGGAGCAGAGCTTCTTCCACGCGTCAGCTGCCAGCTTGCAGCCGTGGATGTAGCCCTACTGAGATTCATGCAGCGCCGACAAGAGGAGCATCAGCGCCTCCGTGTTCTTCTTCGTGACGGCCGTCTTCTCCTCGTCTGTTGCGCTTGCATCTTGAACTTCCGTGCCCTTCATAAGTTCCAGCAGTCCCTTGTGCGCAAGGCATATCTCAAAATGCCACTGCCACAGTCCAAATCCAGGGCCACCCATGTACTTTTGGATGGGCGAGGACTCCGGCTTCTGCGCCATGTTGAACTTTTGTAATGGACAGTCTCAAACTGCGACGGCGAGCTCGTCCGGGACGGCACACCCGTGCGTTGCGGAAGCCGTGAACGTTTTGAAGGCTGGTCAGGGCTGTGGGCCCATAACCCTTTGTCATGAATCTATCCTGGCGTGCTCTGATCCACCACAAGTGTCCACGGCTGCTTAATACAAAGAGACTTCCAGGGGAGGTGTGTGCTTTGGGTCGCCACACACCAAGGGAGCAGAATTCTGGCAGAATGCAGGTTGCAGAAACAGAGAAGGGCTGAAAACTGTTAATGGTTATTTATTTTGGTGTGAGTCCATCAGAGTCTTATAGCCTGTGATCTAAGCTTTCCAACGCATCCAAGCACGTCCAAAACGGAGCAGTAGAGCCCCTGTTAAGGCCGTTGAAGTGACCCATGGTGGAGCCGCCCATCATGCCCACGAACGGAAGTGACGGGAGGCACTTCACCGCCGACCAGTCGAAGCGCCCTCCCTGGCCCTCCAACATGGGGGGAGGGTCTCCTACATCAAGGGGACCTCCAAAGTCCCTTCTCTGATGGCCCACGTGCCTTTGGAGCCCATTGGAGTCGAACTCGGATCACCGCGGTGCAATTATCCCGTCACCAAGGACAGACACCCAGATTCCACCCGCCTACCACCCGAACTGCGGATGGGGCTAACTTTCTGAATTCTCAACCAAATCGAGTAACTGAAAGCTCGAAACTGCATGGAAAAATCCAGGGAGTCCAAATCCGCAATCAGATCAGAAATTCAACCACTCCTATATGGTCGAACCAGGAACCACGCCAACGGCATTCATGACAGTGGAACTTTTTAACACAGTTTCTAAGGCTTGCTCCTATTGTCTTGCACTTGCTCCAGTTGTCTTGGGCTTGCTCCAGTTGTTTTGGGCTTGCTCCAGTTGTCTTGGGCTTGCTCCAGGTGTCTTGGGCTTGCTCCAGTTGTCTTTGGCTTGCTCCAGTTGTCTTGGCCTTGCTCCAGTTGTCTTGGCCTTGCTCCAGTTGTCTTGGCCTTGCTCCAGTTGTCTTGGCCTTGCTCCAGTTGTCTTGGCCTTGCTCCAGTTGTCTTGGCCTTGCTCCAGTTGTCTTGGCCTTGCTCCAGTTGTCTTGGCCTTGCTCCAGTTGTCTTGGCCTTGCTCCAGTTGTCTTGGCCTTGCTCCAGTTGTCTTGGCCTTGCTCCAGTTGTCTTGGCCTTGCTCCAGTTGTCTTGGCCTTGCTCCAGTTGTCTTGGCCTTGCTCCAGTTGTCTTGGCCTTGCTCCAGTTGTCTTGGCCTTGCTCCAGTTGTCTTGGCCTTGCTCCAGTTGTCTTGGCCTTGCTCCAGTTGTCTTGGCCTTGCTCCAGTTGTCTTGGCCTTGCTCCAGTTGTCTTGGCCTTGCTCCAGTTGTCTTGGCCTTGCTCCAGTTGTCTTGGCCTTGCTCCAGTTGTCTTGGCCTTGCTCCAGTTGTCTTGGCCTTGCTCCAGTTGTCTTGGCCTTGCTCCAGTTGTCTTGGCCTTGCTCCAGTTGTCTTGGCCTTGCTCCAGTTGTCTTGGCCTTGCTCCAGTTGTCTTGGCCTTGCTCCAGTTGTCTTGGCCTTGCTCCAGTTGTCTTGGCCTTGCTCCAGTTGTCTTGGCCTTGCTCCAGTTGTCTTGGCCTTGCTCCAGTTGTCTTGGCCTTGCTCCAGTTGTCTTGGCCTTGCTCCAGTTGTCTTGGCCTTGCTCCAGTTGTCTTGGTCTTGCTCCAGTTGTGTTGGGCTTGCTCCAGTTGTCTTGGGCTTGCTCCAGTTGGCTTGGACGTGCTCCAGTAGTCTTGTGCTTGCTCCAGTTGTATTGGGCTTGCTCCAGGTATCTTGAGCTTGCTCCAGTTTTCTTATGCTTGCTCGAGGTGTCTTGGCCTTGCTCCTGATGTCTTGGCCTTGCTCCAGATCTTTAGGGCTTGCTCCAGTTGTCTTGAGCTAGCCGCAATTGTCTTGGGCTTGCTCGAGTTGTCTTGGGCTTGCTCCAGTTGTCTTGGCCTTCCTTCAGTTGTCTTGGGCATGCTCCAGTTGTCTTGGGCTATCTCTAGTTATCTTAGGCTTGCTCCAGTTGTCTTGGGCTTGCTCCAGTTTTCTTGGGTTTGTTCCAGTTGTCTTGGACTTGCTCCACTTGTCTTGGGCTTGTTCCAGCGGTTTTGGGCTTGTTCCAGTTGTATTGGGTTTGCTCCAGTTGTCTTGGGCTTGCTTCAGCTGTCTTGGAATTGCTCCAGTTGTCTAGGGATTTCTCCATTTGTCTTGGCCTTGCTCCACATGCATTGGGATTGCTCCAGTTGTCTTACCCTTGCTCCAGTTGTCTTGGGCTTGCTCCAGTTGTCTTGGCCTTGCTCCAGTTGTCTTTGGCTTGCTCCAGTTGTCTTGGCCTTGCTCCAGTTATCTTGGACTTCCTCCTGTTGTCTTGGGCTTCCTCAAGTTGTCTTGGACTTGCTCCAGTTGTCTTTGGCTTGCTTCAGTTGTCTTGGCCTTTCTCTAGTTGTCTTGGGCTTGCTCCAGTTGTCTTGGGCTTGCTCCAGTTGTCTTGGGCTTGCTCCAGTTGTCTTGGGCTTGCTCCAGTTGTCTTGAACTTGCTCCAATTGTTTTGGCCTTGCTTCAGTTGTCTTGGGCTTGCTTTAGTTGTCTTGGACTTGCTCAAGTTGTCTTGGCCTTGCTCAAATTGTCTTGAGCTTGCTCCAGTTGTCTTCAACTTACTCCAGTTGTCTTGGGCTTGCTCCAGTTGTCTTGGCCTTGCTCCAGTTGTCTTGACCTTGCTCCAGTTTTCTTGACCTTGCTCCAGATGTCTTGACCTTGCTCCAGTTGTCTTGGGCTTGCTTCAGTTGTCTTGGGCTTGCTCAATTCGTCTTGGCCTTGATCCAGTTGTCTTGGGCCTGTTCCAGTTGTCTTGGACTTGCTACGGTTGTCTTGGGCTTGCTCCAAATGTTTTGGCCTTGCTCCAGTTGTCTTGACCTTGCTCCAGTTGTCTTGGGCTTGCTCCAGTTGTCTTGGTCTTGCTCCAGTTTCCTTGGCCTTCCTCCAGTTGCCGTGGGCTTGCTCCAGTTCTTTTGGGCTTGCTCCAATCATCTTCGGCTTGCTCCAGTTGTCTTGCTCTTGATGCAATTGTCTTGCCCTTGCTCCAGTTGTCTTGGGCTTGCTCCAGTTGTCTTGGGATTGCTCCAGTTGTCTTGTGCTTGCTCCAGTTTTCTTGGGCTTGCTCCAGTTGTCTTGGACCTGCTCCAGTTGTCTTCGGCTTGCTCCAGTTGTCTTGGTCTTGCTCCAGTTCTCTTGGGCTTGCTCGAGTTTTCTTGGACCTTCTCCAGTTGTCTTGGGCTTGCTCCAGTTATCTTGGCCTTGCTCCAGTTATCTTGGCCTTGCTCCAGTTATCTTGGCCTTGCTCCAGTTATCTTGGCCTTGCTCCAGTTATCTTGGCCTTGCTCCAGTTATCTTGGCCTTGCTCCAGTTATCTTGGCCTTGCTCCAGTTGTCTCGGGCTTGCTCCAGTTGTCATGGCCTGGCTCCATTTGTCTTGTGCTTGCTCCAGTTGTCTTGGCCTTGCTCCAGTTGTCTTGGCCTTGCTCCAGTTTTTTTGGGCTTGCTCCAGTTGACTTGTGCTTGCTCCAGTTGTATTGGGCTTCCTCCAGTTGTCTGGGGCTTGCTCCAGTTGTCTTGGGCCTGCTTCAGTTGACTTGGGCTTGCTCCAGTTGTCTTGGGCTTGATCCAGTTGTCTTGGACTTGCTCCAGTTGTCTTGGGCTTGCTTCAGTTGTTCTGGGCTTGCTCCAGTTGTCTTGAGCTTGATCCAGTCGTCTCATGCTTGCTCCAGTTGTCTTGGAATTCCTCCAATTGTCTTGGCCTTGCTCCAATTGTCTTGGGCTTGCTCCAGTTGTCTTGGCCTTGCTCCAGGTGTCTTTGAATTGCTCCAGTTGTCTTGGGCTTGCTCCATTTGTCTTGGGCTTGCTTCAGTTGTCTTGGAATTGCTCCAGTTGTCTATGGATTGCTCCAGTTGACTTGGCATTGCTCCACTTGCATTGGGATTGCTCCAGTTGTCTTGGCCTTGCTCCAGTTGTATTGGGCTTGCTCCAGTTATCTTGGCCTTGCTCCAGTTGTCTTTGGCTTGCTCCAGTTGTCTTGGCCTTGCTCCAGTTATCTTGGACTTCCTCCTGTTGTCTTGGGCTTCCTCAAGTTGTCTTGGAATTTCTCCAGTTCTCTTTGGCTTGCTTCAGTTTTCTTGGCATTTCTCTAGTTGTCTTGGGCTTGCTCCAGTTGTCTTGGGCTTGCTCCAATTGTCCTGGGCTTGTTCCAGTTGTCTTGGGCTTGCTCCAGTTGTCTTGAACTTTCTCCAACTGTTTTGGCCTTGCTTCAGTTGTCTGGGGCTTTCTTTAGTTGTCTTGGACATGCTCAAGTTGTCTTGGCCTTGCTCCAATTGTCTTGAGCTTGCTCCAGTTGTCTTGGACTTACTCCAGTTGTCTTGGGCTTGCTCCAGTTGTCTTGGCCTTGCTCCAGTTGTCTTGACCTTGCTCCAGTTTTCTTGACCTTGCTCCAGATGTCTTGACCTTGCTCCAGTTGTCTTTGGCTTGCTTCAGTTGTCTTGGGCTTGCTCAGTTTATCTTGGCCATGCTCCAATTGTCTTGGGCCTGTTCCAGTTGTCTTGGACTTGCTCCGGTTGTCTTGGGCTTGCTCCAGTTGTTTTGGCCTTGCTCCAGTTGTCTTGGGCTTGCTCCAGTTGTCTTTGTCTTGCTCCACTTTCCTTGGCCTTCCTCCAGTTGCCGTGGGCTTGCTCCAGTTCTTTTGGGCTTGCTCCAATCATCTTGGGCTTGCTCCAGTTGTCTTGCGCTTGATACAATTGTCTTGCCCTTGCTCCAGTTGTCTTGGGCTTGCTCCAGTTGTCTTGGGATTGCTCTAGTTTTCTTGGGCTTGCTCCAGTTTTCTTGGGCTTGCTCCAGTTGTCTTGGACCTGCTCCAGTTGTCTTCGGCTTGCTCCAGTTGTCTTGGTCTTGCTCCAGTTCTCTTGGGCTTGCTCGAGTTTTCTTGGACCTTCTCCAGTTGTCTTGGGCTTGCTCCAGTTGTCTTGGGCTTGCTCCAACTGTCTTGGGCTTGCTCCAGTTGTCTTGGGCTTGCTCCAACTGTCTTGGGCTTGCTCCAGTTGTCTTGGGCTTGCTCCAACTGTCTTGGGCTTGCTCCAGTTGTCTTGGGCTTGCTCCAACTGTCTTGGGCTTGCTCCAGTTGTCTTGGGCTTGCTCCAACTGTCTTGGGCTTGCTCCAGTTGTCTTGGGCTTGCTCCAACTGTCTTGGGCTTGCTCCAGTTGTCTTGGGCTTGCTCCAACTGTCTTGGGCTTGCTCCAGTTGTCTTGGGCTTGCTCCAACTGTCTTGGGCTTGCTCCAGTTGTCTTGGGCTTGCTCCAACTGTCTTGGGCTTGCTCCAGTTGTCTTGGGCTTGCTCCAACTGTCTTGGGCTTGCTCCAGTTGTCTTGGGCTTGCTCCAACTGTCTTGGGCTTGCTCCAGTTGTCTTGGGCTTGCTCCAACTGTCTTGGGCTTGCTCCAGTTGTCTTGGGCTTGCTCCAACTGTCTTGGGCTTGCTCCAGTTGTCTTGGGCTTGCTCCAACTGTCTTGGGCTTGCTCCAGTTGTCTTGGGCTTGCTCCAACTGTCTTGGGCTTGCTCCAGTTGTCTTGGGCTTGCTCCAACTGTCTTGGGCTTGCTCCAGTTGTCTTGGGCTTGCTCCAACTGTCTTGGGCTTGCTCCAGTTGTCTTGGGCTTGCTCCAACTGTCTTGGGCTTGCTCCAGTTGTCTTGGGCTTGCTCCAACTGTCTTGGGCTTGCTCCAGTTGTCTTGGGCTTGCTCCAACTGTCTTGGGCTTGCTCCAGTTGTCTTGGGCTTGCTCCAACTGTCTTGGGCTTGCTCCAGTTGTCTTGGGCTTGCTCCAACTGTCTTGGGCTTGCTCCAGTTGTCTTGGGCTTGCTCCAACTGTCTTGGGCTTGCTCCAGTTGTCTTGGGCTTGCTCCAACTGTCTTGGGCTTGCTCCAGTTGTCTTGGGCTTGCTCCAACTGTCTTGGGCTTGCTCCAGTTGTCTTGGGCTTGCTCCAACTGTCTTGGGCTTGCTCCAGTTGTCTTGGGCTTGCTCCAACTGTCTTGGGCTTGCTCCAGTTGTCTTGGGCTTGCTCCAACTGTCTTGGGCTTGCTCCAGTTGTCTTGGGCTTGCTCCAACTGTCTTGGGCTTGCTCCAGTTGTCTTGGGCTTGCTCCAACTGTCTTGGGCTTGCTCCAGTTGTCTTGGGCTTGCTCCAACTGTCTTGGGCTTGCTCCAGTTGTCTTGGGCTTGCTCCAACTGTCTTGGGCTTGCTCCAGTTGTCTTGGGCTTGCTCCAACTGTCTTGGGCTTGCTCCAGTTGTCTTGGGCTTGCTCCAACTGTCTTGGGCTTGCTCCAGTTGTCTTGGGCTTGCTCCAACTGTCTTGGGCTTGCTCCAGTTGTCTTGGGCTTGCTCCAACTGTCTTGGGCTTGCTCCAGTTGTCTTGGGCTTGCTCCAACTGTCTTGGGCTTGCTCCAGTTGTCTTGGGCTTGCTCCAACTGTCTTGGGCTTGCTCCAGTTGTCTTGGGCTTGCTCCAACTGTCTTGGGCTTGCTCCAGTTGTCTTGGGCTTGCTCCAACTGTCTTGGGCTTGCTCCAGTTGTCTTGGGCTTGCTCCAACTGTCTTGGGCTTGCTCCAGTTGTCTTGGGCTTGCTCCAACTGTCTTGGGCTTGCTCCAGTTGTCTTGGGCTTGCTCCACCTGTCTTGGACTTGCTCCAGTTGTCTTGGCCTTGCTCCAATTGTCTTGGGCTTGCTCCAGTTGTCTTGGACTTGCTCCAGTTGTCTTCGGCTTGCTCCAGTTGTCTTGGGCTTGCTCCAGTAGTCTTGTGCTTGCTCCAGTTGTCTTGGGCTTGCTCCAGGTATCTTGAGCTTACTCCAGTTGTCTTATGCTTGCTCCAGGTGTCTTGGCGTTTCTCCTGTTGTCTTGGCCTTGCTCCAGTTCTTTTGGGCTTGCTCCAGTTGTCTTGAGCTTGCTCCAATTGTCTTGGGCTTTCTCCAGTTTTCTTGGGCTTGCTCCAGTTGTTTTGGCCTTTTCCAGTTGTCTTGGGCTTGCTCCAGTTGTCTTGGGTTATCTCTAGTTGTCTTAGGGTTGCTCCAGTTGTCTTGAGCTTGCTCCAGTGTTGTTGGGTTTGCTCCAGTTGTCTTGGACTTGCTCCAGTTGTCTTGAGCTTGCTCCAGTTTTCTTTGGTTTGCTCCAGTTGTCTTGGACTTGCTCCAGATGTCTTGGGCTTGTTCCAGCTGTCTTGGGCTTGTTCCAGTTGTCTTGGGCTTGCTCCATTTGTCTTGGACTTGCTTCAGTTGTCTTGGAATTGCTCCAGTTGTCTTGGGATTGCTCCTGTTGTCTTGGCCTTGCTCCACTTGCATTGGGCTTGCTCCAGTTGTCTTGGGCTTGCTCCAGCTGTCTTGGGCTTGCTCCAGTTGTCTTGGACTTGCTCCAGTTTTCTTGGCCTTGCTCCAGTTATCTTTGGCTTGCTCCAGTTGTCTTGGCCTTGGTCCAGTTATCTTGGGCTTCCTTCTGTTTTCTTGGGCTTGCTCAAGTTGTCTTGGACCTCCTCCAGTTCTTTTGGGCTTGCTTCAGTTGTCTTGGCCTTTCTCCAGTTGTCTTTGACTTGCTCCAGTTGTCTTGGGCTTACTCCTGTTGTCTTGGGCTTGCTCCAGTTGTCTTGGGCTTGCTCCAGTTGTCTTGGCCTTGCTCCAATTGTCTTGGGCTTGCTCCAGTTGTCTTGGACTTGCTCCACTTGTCTTGGCCTTGCTCCAATTGTCTTGACCTTGCTCCAGTTTTCTTGACCTTGCTCCAGTTGTCTTGACCTTGCTCCAGTTGTCTTGAGCCTTCTTCAGTTGTCTTGGGCTTTCTCAATTTTTCTTGGCCTTGTTCCAGTTGTCTTGGGCCTGTTCCAGTTGTGTTAGACTTGCTCCGGTTGTCTTCGGCTTGCTCCAGTTGTTTTGGCCTTGCTCAAGTTGTCTTCACCATGCTCCAGCTGTCTTGGGCTTGCTCCAGTTGTCTTGGGCTTGCTCCAGTTGCCTTGGCCTTGCTCCAGGATTCTTGGGCTTGTTCCAGTTGTTTTGGTCTTGCTCCAATCATCTTGGGCTTGCTCGAGGTTTCTTGCGCTTGCTCCAATTGTCTTGGCCTTGCTCCAGTTGTCTTGGGCTTGCTCCAGCTTTCTTGGGCTTGCTCCAGTTGTCTTGGGCTTGCTCCAGTTGTCTTGGGCTTGCTCCAGTTTTCTTGGGCTTGCTCCAGTTGTCTTGGACTTGCTCCAGTTGTTTCTAGCTTTCTCCAGTTGTCTTGGGCTTGCTCCAGTTGTCTTGGGCTTGCTCCACCTGTCTTGGACTTGCTCCAGTTGTCTTGGCCTTGCTCCAATTGTCTTGGGCTTGATCCAGTTATATTGGCCTTGCTCCAGTTCTCTTGGGCTTGCTCGAGTTGTCTTGGCCTGGCTCCAGTTTTCTTGGCCTTGCTCCAGTTTTTTTGGGCTTGCTTCAGTTGACTTGGGCTTGTTCCAGTCGTCTTGGGCATGTCCAGTTGTCTTGGGCTTGCTCCAGTTGTCTTGGGCTTGCTCCAGTTGTCTTGGACTTGTTTTAGTTGTCTTGGACTTGCCCCAGTTGTCTTGGGCTTGCTCCAGTTGTCTTGGCCTTGCTCCAGTTGTCTTGGTCTTGCTCCAGTTTTCTTGGGCCTGTTCCAGTTCATTTGGGCTTGCTCCTGTTGTCTTGGGCTTGCTCCATTTCTCTTGGGCTTGCTGCAGTTTTCCTGGGCTTGCTCCAGTTGTCTTGGGCTTGCTCCAGTTATCTTGGACTTGCTCCAGTTGTCTTGGGTTTTCTTTAGTTGACTTGGGCTTGCTTCAGTTGTCTTGGGCTTGCTCCAGTTGTCTTGGAATTGCACCAGTTGTCTTGGGCTTGCTCCAGTTGTCTTGGGCGTGCTCAAGTTGTCATGGGCTTGCTCCAGATGTCTAATGCTTGCTCCAGTTGTCTTGGGCTTTCTCCAGTTGTCTTGGCCTTACTCCAGTGGTCTTGGGATTCCTCCCGTTGTCTTGGGCTTGCTCCAATTGTCTTGGGCTTGCTCCAGTTGTCTTGGGCTTGCTCCAGTAGTCTTGTGCTTGCTCCAGTTATCTTTGGCTTGCTCTAGGTATCTTGAGCTTGCTCCAGTTGTCTTATGCTTGATCCAGTTGTCTTGGCCTTGCTCCTGTTGTGTTGGCCTTGCTCCAGTTGTTTTGGGCTTGATCCAGTTGCCGTGAGCTTGCTCCAATTGTCTTGGCTTGCTCCAATTGTCTTGGGCTTGCTCTAGTTGTCATGGCCTTCCTCTTGTTGTCTTGGGCTTGCTCCAGACGTGTTGGGTCTGCTTTAGTTGTCTTAGGCTTGCTCCAGTTGTCTTGGGCTTGCTCCAGTTTTCTTGGGTTTGCTCCAGTTGTCTTGGGCTTGCTCCAGACGTGTTGGGTCTGCTTTAGTTGTCTTAGGCTTGCTCCAGTTGTCTTGGGCTTGCTCCAGTTTTCTTGGGTTTGCTCCAGTTGTCTTGGACTTGCTCCAGTTTTCTTGGACTTGTTCCAGTTGTCTTGGGCTTGTTCCTGTTGTCTTGGGATTTCTCCAGTTGTCTTGGGCTTGCTTCAGTTGTCTTGGATTTGTTCCTATTGTCTTGGGCTTGCTCCAGTTGTCTTGGCCTTGCTCCACTTGCCTTGGGGTTGCTCCAGTTCTCTTGGCCTTGATCAAGTTGTCTTGGGCTTGCTCCAGTTGTCTTGGCCTTGCTCCAGTTTTCTTGGGCTTGCTCCAGTTGTCTTGGCCTTGCTCCAGTTATCTTGGGCTTCCTCCTGTTGTCTTGGGCTTGCTCTAGTTGTCTTGGACTTGCTTCAGTTCTCTTGGGCTTACATCAGTTGTCTTGGCCTTTCTCCAGTTGTCTTGGGCTTTTTCCAGTAGTCTTGGGCTAGTTCCAGTTGTCTTGGGCTTGCTCCAGTTGTCTTGGGCTTGCTCCAGTTGTCTTGGCCTTGCTCCAGTTGTCTGGGGCTTGCATTAGTTGTCTTGGACTTGGTCAAGTCGTCTTAGCCTTGCTCCAATTGTCTTGGGCTTGCTCCAGTTGTCTTGGACTTGCTCCAGTTGTCTTGGGCTTGCTGGAGTTGTCTTGGCCTTGCTCCAGTTGTCTTGGGCTTGCTCCAGTTGTCTTGGCCTTGCTCCAGTTGTCTGGGGCTTGCTCCAGTTGTCTTGGGCTTGCTCTAGTTGTCTTTGGCTTGCTCCAGCTTTCTTGGGCTTGCTCCACTTGTCTTGGACCTGCTCCAGTTGTCTTGGGCTTGCTCCAGTTGACTTGGGCTTGCTCCAGTTGTCTTGGGCTTGCTCCACTTTTCTTGGGCTTGCTCCAGTTGTCTTGGGCTTGCTCCTGTTGTCTTGGACTTGCTCCAGTTGTCTTGGGCTTGCTCCAGTTGTCTTGGGCTTGCTCCAGTTTTCTTGGGCTTGCTCCAGTTCTGTTGGACTTGCTCCAGTTGTTTTTAGCTTGTGACTGTTGTCTTGGTCTTGAACCAGTTGTCTTGGGCTTGCTCCAACTGTCTTGGACTTCCTCCAGTTATCTTGGCCTTGCTCCAATTGTCTTGGGCTTGCTGCAGTTGTCTTGGCCTTACTCCAGGTGTCTTTGATTTGCTCCAGTTGTCTTGGCATTGCTCCAGTTGTCTTGGGCTTGCTCCAGTTGTCTTGGCCTGGCTCCAGTTGTCTTGGGCTTGCTCCAGTTGTCTTTGCCTTACTCCAGTTTTCTTGGCCTTGCTCAAGTATTTTTGGGCTTTCTCAAGTTAACTTGGGCTTGCTTCAGTTGTCCTGGTCTTGCTCCAGTTGTCTTGGGCTTGATCCAGTTGTCTTGGACTTGCTCCAGTTGTCTTCGGCTTGCTTCAGTTGACTTGGGCTTGCTCCAGTTGTTTTGGGCTTGCTCCAGTTGTCTTGGACTTGCTCCAGTTGTCTTGGGCTTGCTCCAGTTGTTTTGGGATTGCTCCAGTTGTCTTGGGCTTGCTCTAGTCGTCTTATGATTGCTCCAGTTGTCTTGGACTTGCTCCAGTTGTCTTGGGCTTGCTCCAGTTGTTTTGGGATTGCTCCAGTTGTCTTGGGCTTGCTCTAGTCGTCTTATGATTGCTCCAGTTGTCTTGGGCTTGCTCAAGTTGTCTTGGCCTTGCTCCAATTTTCTTGGGCTTGCTCCAGTTGTCTTGGGCTTGCTCCAGTTGTCTCGGCCTTGCTCCAATTGTCTTGGGCTTGCTCCAGTTGTCTTTGGCTTGCTCCAGTTTTCTTGGGGTTTCTCCAGTTGTCCTGGACTTGCTCCAGTTTTTTCTATCTTGCTCCAGTTGTCTTTGGCTTGCTCCAGTTGTCTTGGCCTTGCTCCAACTGTCTTCGACTTGCTCCAGTTGTCTTGGCCTTACTCCAATTGTATTGGCTTGCTCCAGTTGTCTTGGCCTTGCTCCAAGTGTCTTTGAATTGCTCCAGTTGTCTTAGGCTTGCTCCAGTTGTCTTGGGCTTGCTCCAGTTTTCTTGGGCCTGATCCCGTTGTCTTGGGCTTGCTCCAGTTGTCTTGGCCTTGCTCCAGTTGTCTTTGACTTGCTCCAGTTGTCTTTGAATTGCTCCAGTTGTCTTGGGATTTCTCAAGATGTCTTGGGCTTGCTCCAGTTGTCTTGGCCTTGCTCCAGTTGTCTTCGGCTTGATCCAGTTGTCTTGGCCTGGCTCCAGTTATCTTGGACTTGCTCCAGTTGTCTTGGCCTTGCTCCAGTTGTCCTGGCCTTGCTCCAGTTTTTTTGGGCTTGCTCCAGTTGACCCGGGCTTGCTCCAGTTGTCTTGGGCTTGCTCCAGGTTTCTTGGGCTTGCTTCAGTTGTCCTGGGCTTGCTCCAGTTGTCTTGGGCTTGCTCCAGTTGTCCTGGGCTTGCTCCAGTTGTCTTGGGCTTGCTCCAGTTGTCTTGGAGTAGCTCCAGTTGTCTTGGGCTTGCTTCTGTTGACATGGGCTTGCTCCAATTGTCTTGGGCTTGCTCCAGTTGTCTTTGACTTGCTCCAGTTGTCTTGGGCTTGCTCCAGTTGTTTTGGGTTTGCTCCAGTTTTCTTGGACTTGCTCCAGTTGTCTTATGTTTGATCCCGTTGACTTGGGCTTGGTCCAGTTGTCTTGGCCTTGCTCCAGTTGTGTTGGGCTTGATCGAGTTGTCTTGGCCTTGCTCCAATTGTCTTGGGCTTGCTCCAGTTTTCTTGGCCTTGCTCCAGTTTTCTTGGGCTTCCTCCTGTTTTCTTGGATTTGCTCCAGTTGTCTTGGACTTGCTCCAGTTGTCTTGGGCTTGCTCCAGTTGTCTTTGCCTTTCTCCAGTTGTCTTGGGCTTGCTCCAGTTGTCTTGGCCTTGCGCCAGTTGTCTTGACCTTGCTCCAGTTGTCTTGACCTTGCTCCAGTTGTCTTGGTCTTGCTTAATTTGTCTTGGGCTTGCTCCAGTTGTCTTGGGCTTGATCAAGTTGTCTTGGCCTTGCTCCAGTTGTCTTGGGCTTACTCCTGTAGTATTGGACTTGCTCCAGTTGTCTTGGGCTTGCTCCAGTTGTCTTGGCCTTGCTCAAGTTGTCTTGACCTTGTTCCACTTGTCTTGACCCTGTTCCAGTTGTCTTGACGTTGCTCCAGTTGTCTTGGGCTTGCTTCAGTTGTCTTGGGTTTGCTCAAGTTGTCTTGGCCTTGCTCGAGTTGTCTTGGGCTTGTTCCAATTATCTTGGACTTGCTCCAGTTGTCTTTGGCTTGCTCTAGTTGTCTTTGCCTTGCTCCAGTTCTCTTGAAATTACTCCAGTTGTCTTGACCTTGCTCCAGTGGTCTTGACCTTGCTCCAGTCGTCTTGGGCTTGCTCCAGCTGTCTTGAGGTATGGTTAATCGTGGCCATTTCATACACTCCCTTTTTAGTGTGTGCCTTGAGTGTGATGTCCTCAAAAGGAGTTCTTTACACCCCTGCCTACACTCCTTTAATAGTGTATGGGAAGAGTGTACTTTTGTCTTGTATTCCCAAACCAATCTCTCCTTAGGAATGACCCTAGTGTTTGGGGCTAGTGTATGTGGAACGTGTGCTCAGTCACTGTATTAAAGTACAACAAGAATGCACTTAGTGTGCTCATTTGTCTTATATGTCCAGGTACACCTTCATTGTTTTGCCCTATGTGGCCAAAAACGTCTCTCGTTAGGAAGGACCCCAGTGCGTGGGGCTAGTGTATGTGGGAAGTACGCTCACTCACCATATAAAAGTACATTAAGAGCGCACTCAGTGCGCTGATTTGTCTTTTGTGTCTCAGTACACATCTTGTTTTGTCTTATATTGTCAAATGATACTCTGAATATGAAGGACCCCAATGCATGGGACTAGTTTATGTGGCTTGTGCGCTCAGTCACCATACAAAAGTACACTAAGAACGCACTCAGTGTGTTAATTTGTCTCATTTGTCCAAGAAAAGTTTTTTTTTTGTCTTTTGTGGCAAAGATTTTCCCTTCTTATAAGGGACCCCAGTGCGTGGGACTAGTATATGTGGCTGGTGCACTCAGTCACCATACAAAAATACACTAAGAACACACTCAGTGCGCTAATTTGTCTCATTTGTCCAAGAAGATTTTTTTTGTCTTTTGTGGGAAAGAGTTTCTCTTCTTATAAGGGACCCCAGTGCGTGGGGCTAGTGTATGTGGCTAGTGCGCTTAGTCACCATACACAAGTACACTAAAAGCGCACTCAGTGCGCTTATTTGTCTCATATGTCTTGAATTTTGTCTTATATGGTTGATTAATTTTAATGTTTAGAAAGGCAATTATTGAGGTAGATTCACATGTTTTCTCTTTATGGTTGTAAGTTATTATGTTACGTATTTGGGGCCAAGCATTGTGTGGTCGGAAAAATTACCTTACATAGTAACAAAATCATATCTTGAGACTGATCTGAAAATTATGAGCAGCGTGAAGTATGTTTTACATGCTTTTTGTACCTTTTAAATCCATAATCGGCATCACGACGTA
>SZWC01021779.1:21412-45123 GCA_023375785.1 Penium margaritaceum | reverse complement strand
ACACACACTCACACACACACATACACAGACACCCACAAGATTGGACGCCTGGTTGCATGTTTGCACACACGGACATATGCACGCTGGCTCACATGCACGGACACACCCAAGCTAGAATGCAAGCTTGCACTAATACACATACACACATACAAAAATGCA
The DNA here is from genome assembly GCA_023375785.1 of Penium margaritaceum. Lineage (NCBI taxonomy): Eukaryota > Viridiplantae > Streptophyta > Zygnematophyceae > Desmidiales > Peniaceae > Penium > Penium margaritaceum. Next base: position 44,964 of record SZWC01021779.1, on the reverse strand, counting down.
CGCACGCAATCATGCTTGTATGGACACATGCTCAAGAAACTTCATGCATTCATATACAAATGCAAGAAGAAACCAAGCAGGTACATATGCAGGAACACCTACACACATGTTCGCCTTCCCACATGCACGCATGTAAGAACGAATGCACATATAATTTCACGCACGCAATCATGCAAGCATTCAGGCACGTACCTATGCATGCATGCATGTATTCTAACAAGCATGCATGCACACACCCACACACACACACATATGCATGTGTGCACACATACACACACACACACACACAAACATACACACACACACACAGACACACACACACTCACACACACACACACACACATACACGCACAAAGACACACACACACACACACATACACATACACACACACACACACACAAACATACACACACACACACAGACACACACACACTCACACACACACACACACACATACACGCACAAAGACACACACACACACACACATACACATACACACACACACACACACAAACATACACACACACACACAGACACACACACACTCACACACACACACACACACATACACGCACAAAGACACACACACACACACACATACACATACACACACACACACACACAAACATACACACACACACACAGACACACACACACTCACACACACACACACACACATACACGCACAAAGACACACACACACACACACATACACATACACACACACACACACACAAACATACACACACACACACAGACACACACACACTCACACACACACACACACACATACACGCACAAAGACACACACACACACACACATACACATACACACACACACACACACAAACATACACACACACACACAGACACACACACACTCACACACACACACACACACATACACGCACAAAGACACACACACACACACACATACACATACACACACACACACACACAAACATACACACACACACACAGACACACACACACTCACACACACACACACACACATACACGCACAAAGACACACACACACACACACATACACATACACACACACACACACACAAACATACACACACACACACAGACACACACACACTCACACACACACACACACACATACACGCACAAAGACACACACACACACACACATACACATACACACACACACACACACAAACATACACACACACACACAGACACACACACACTCACACACACACACACACACATACACGCACAAAGACACACACACACACACACATACACATACACACACACACACACACAAACATACACACACACACACAGACACACACACACTCACACACACACACACACACATACACGCACAAAGACACACACACACACACACATACACATACACACACACACACACACAAACATACACACACACACACAGACACACACACACTCACACACACACACACACACATACACGCACAAAGACACACACACACACACACATACACATACACACACACACACACACAAACATACACACACACACACAGACACACACACACTCACACACACACACACACACATACACGCACAAAGACACACACACACACACACATACACATACACACACACACACACACAAACATACACACACACACACAGACACACACACACTCACACACACACACACACACATACACGCACAAAGACACACACACACACACACATACACATACACACACACACACACACAAACATACACACACACACACAGACACACACACACTCACACACACACACACACACATACACGCACAAAGACACACACACACACACACATACACATACACACACACACACACACAAACATACACACACACACACAGACACACACACACTCACACACACACACACACACATACACGCACAAAGACACACACACACACACACATACACATACACACACACACACACACATACCCGCACACACCCACACACACACGCGCACACACACATACACACACACACACAAATATACATACAAATACACAGATACACACACAACCACACACAGAGAGAGAGAGAGACAGACACACACACACACACACACACACACACACACACACACACACACACACACACACACACACACACACACACACACACACACACACACACACACACACACACACACACACACACACACACCGTTGCGCCACGGCTTTCTGGGGAACGGCGTCCCCGCCTTCTCCCGTCGGACGTGGATGCGGCCACTTTCTGTAAGTGCAAGGAGGTGCCGGTGGCGGTGCCGTGCAATGGTCTCCGTGGTGTCGCCCAGCTGCCCCCTCGCCCTGCGAAGCGCCGTTGCCTATGGAGGGGGGCCGTAGTCCAGCCCCCGCTGAGCCTCCGCCTGCCTCCAGGCCTCTGGCCCCTCCTGCCGCAGCGTGTGGGACAACAATGTCCGGGTGGAGCATTGAGTGGCGCAGTCGCTGAGGCTCAGGGGCAGCAGCAGCAGCTGGAGGTCCCGCGGCAGCAGCACCAGGACATCCCACAGTAGCAGCAGCAGGAGGTCCCACAAATGCAGCCACCGCCGGTCTCGCAGCCGTCGCGGCTGCGGGAAGAACAGCTACACCATTTGTTGCATTTATAGCAGGCGCAGCTTTGCCAGCAGCAGCAGTTGGAGGGCCTGCAGTTGCAGCTCCACCAGCTCCTACGAGGTCAGCAGTAGCGGCACCACATACGGCCAGAGCCGCTGCAGCAGCCGCACCAGCGGCAGCAGCAGCAGCAACAGCAGCAGCAGCAACAGCAGCAGCAGCACCAGAAGCCGCAGCAGGGGCAGCAGCAGTACCAGGCGCAGCAGCAGCAGCAGCAGCAACCGCAGCCGTAGCAGCAGCCCCGGCATGCGGCGGTTTCAGCTGCGGAGCTCAATGCCCTCCTCTCTCACCTCCGCGTCGACATGGAGGGCGAGTGCGCGGTTTTGCAGGCCAACACTCGGGCGGAGCTCCGCGGGCTCTTCCTGCGTTATGACTCCCACGTCCGTCTGCACCTCTCCACCCTCCACCAGTAGCATGAGTCCTTTCGAGAGGCGCTCACCCATCTTCACCACCAGGCGTCCGTCCTCCACAGCGATTTTGCCGCCCTTGCCAACTCTTCGTCAGGGCTCGACCCCCGGGTCAATGAGATCGTAGTGGCGGTTCACCGGCCACATGCTCTCCTCCAGGGCCAGGTGCTCCAAGAGTCACAGGAGCAGGAGCAGTGTCGCGGCGCCCTTGTGCATCTGCACCACCAGGTCCTGGGTTTTGCGGCTCATGTTTCCGTTCTGCCAGCGCACCCGGGAGGGATGGCGTCCGACCTTGCTGCTCCGGACGCGTCGGGCAGCGGCGGTCTAGGAGAGGAGGTGACCATGGAGGTCGGAGATGGTGGCGCCCCAGTCGGGGCCCTTCAGGAGCCACAGTCGGCATTTTCAGCTCTTGGTGCTGCAGGCCAAGGTCATGCTAGCGGCCGACATTCCCAATCGTCGGGCCCACACCCGGCTGCTTCCGAGGGTTGCGTTCGGCAGACACGGTCCGCCGGTAGGCGGCGTTCTACGCCTGCTGGGGGAGCTGACGGTGCAGCGGGTGCTGGCAAAGATGACGGTGATGACCCTCGCGGACGGCGGGGCTCGACCCCACCCTTTGATGCTCCTGAGGTGCTGGAGGAAGAGGAGCGGGCCGATGTGTAGCTCGTGCTGGAGGCAGGCGCCCAGGCGTCGCGCATGGATAGTCTTCCTCGGCCCCAGCCGACGGTGGCCACGACCGGGCCGGGCCGCGCCCAAACAAAGCGTGCCTCCAGACGCCGGCGTCGGCCTCCTGCGCGGTACGGCTTGTCGGCAGGATCCGTCGGCGCGTCATCCACTCGTCCACCACCTGGGGAGCAGACGGCGGTCGCCAGCAGAGGAGGAGCCGCTTCTCCTAGTCTCCCGGCTCCACTTGACGCGGCGCCCCTTGCCTTGGTGCCGTGGTCCCCTCCTCTGCGATATGATGTCGATGCTGGTCAGGACGCAACAAAGGACACAAGCAGGGCCTCTCCTCTGATGCCGCCGAGTCCCGTTCCGACCCCTCAGGGTGGCCCGGAGATGCAGGGTCCACCCTGGAGGTGCCCCTGGTTTGGCTGCACCCACGCCGGTTGCAGCCGCCAACCTCTGCAGGGCCACTAGAGCTTGCGTCACCAGTGCTGGTGCATGGACGCTGCCATCCGTGGAGAGCAGAGCTTATGCCCCGACGTGGGGGCCCCAGCTGAGGCGCCCGCAGAGCGGCCTGTGCGCGCCAGCATTGAGGCAGTGGTGGAGGCGCGGGAGCGTGCGGAGTGGATTGTAGAGCGCCGTGCTTGGGGCGGCGTGGCGGATCCGAAGCAGGTTTTCACCCCGGAGTAGTGGCAAGCAGAGTGGCATCGCCGGTGTCAACAGCGTGAGTCCTAGCAGGCGGCTCTAGCGTCCTGCCGGTGTCGCTATCTTGCGGCTCGTCGAGAGCGGGTCTCTTCGGCCCCGAATGCACGGGCGGCCCCTCGAGCAGCTGCGGACCGCGCCCCGTCGGCGCCACCCTCTCAGTCGGAGGTGGCCTCGGACCAGCTGCAGTCCCAGCAGCCTCTGGCTCTTCTGCTGCCTCCTTGTGAGGCGGTGAGTGGTGATGGCACTGCGGGGGACATTTTGCTTGGTTGAGGGAGGCAACAGCAGCAACAGCAACACCAACACCCATATTGTCAGCAACAGCCTCAGCAGCAATGCCAGCAGCAGCAGCGGTGGCAGCCATGGCAGCACTTGCAGCGCCAGCAGCCCTCGCAGCCGTAGCAGCCCGGGCAGGGCCCACAACGTTGGGAGGAGCAGCCTCGCTCGCCTGACCCGCAGCAGCAGAGTGTCCCACGGTGGCAGCGGGAGGCGGACCACGCCCAGCTCCACTAGCAGCAGCAGACCCTGGATGAGGGCCTCGCGAGGGTAGCTGCGGAGGAGCAGGACTACCGTTGGGAGTGAGAGGGACAGGAAGGTTCTCAGAGATATCTTAAAACATTCCAAGGTCCTTCTTGGTGGCTAGCGGCACTTGGCGGTCACAAAGAGTGCCTTATAGGCAGGAGGGATGATGTAATCCACATTGCCCACAAAGTGACTCATCCAAGGAGCCACTGCACGCCTAGGCTAGAGGCTGGCTCTAGGACAATAAGTACCTGTAAGTTGCCTATGATTCATTAGAGTTCTTACCTTTGATACTCCTCACAGAGTTGTCCACCACAAGCATACACTAAAGAAGCATGGGTTGGTCTAAGCCCCACGAATTAGGTCCTCGCGCAAAAGTGACCAGGTGCAAAGGACACAAGAAGTGATTCCTATTAGCTGCTTAGTGTGGAACCGTGATTCTAAGGGTGATTTCTCCTCCTAGTTACAATACTAGGAGCGGACGATAAGTGCCATTGTGTCGGCCTTGTTTTCTAGTCCGTTGCCTTGGGTCAGCTGACAAAGGGTTATGGGTTCACTTGTGGACCTGATATGCCCCTTGTCCATAGCTGACATTTGGACAGGCACAGGATTGACTAGGCATGCACTACTCCCTCGGAGAAAGTCCCCTAAGTCTGGTCTAGATAGACAAGGCATGCACTGCTCCTTTGGAGCGAGTCCTCTTGATCTAAACTGGATAGTATTGCCAGCAAACACTACCTAAAACAACTGCTTGTGGCTTAGACGTTCCAGAGTCTCTGAAGCGAGAGGTCACTGGGTCACATACCAACCCAATGACTAAACTTCTTTGTGACCAAAAGGGGGATAGGAAGGTTCTAATAGACATCTTAGAACATTCCAAGGTCCTTCGTGAAGGCAAGTGCCACTTGGCGGTCACAGAGAGCGCCATATTGGTTGGGGGGATGATGCAATCCAGATTGCCCCAAAAGTGACTCATCGAAGGAGCCAGCGCGCCTAGGCTAGAGGTGGGCTCTAGGACTATAAGTACTTGTCAGTTGCGCGTGATTCATTACAGTTCTTACCTTTGAGACTCCTTACAGAGTTGTACACTTGAGGCACACAGTAAAGAAGCATTGGTTGGCCTAAGCTCAAGGAGCTAACTCCTCACGCGAAGTTAAGCAGGTGCTAAGGACATAGTGCAAGGAAGTGATTGTAATGAACTGCTTAGTGTGGAACCGTGATTTTGAGGGTGATGTTTGCTCCTAGTTGTAATACTAGGAGTGGACTCTCCAAAGATGGGGGAGTGGTTCCAGCTCCTTGATTACAAGAAGGAGCCGGCGGACGCCAAAGTTGAGGATGAGCCATCAGAGCGCGAAGGTGCACCAGTGGTGGCAGCTGACGCGGAGGACTCTGATGACGATCAAGCTGATGAGGACATCCACCAGAAGGATCCGGCGGATGAGGCATCTAGGGTGCCGAGGGGCGCACTCCCGGCAGAGTGTGCATCAGGCATCGATGGAAACTCCACCGGACGTGCCGGTCGTTCGGGCGATGTTTCGCCAGAACGAGAGAGATCCTAGGGGATCGGTCCGGTCGATGATTCACCAGAGCGTGCTGAGTCGGAGGGATTGCAGCAGAGTGACGATGCGCCACCAAAGCTACCGCGCCACAGCGGGAGGCAGCGAACAGCGGGGAAGCGCTTCGACGCAAGCACCGGTCGATGGATTGGCATGACGCGGTGCATGCTGGCTGCATCAACGGAGCCGACTATCGTGCAAGAGGCGCTTGCACGGCCTGAAGGGGATCAATGGGACGCAACCATTAAATCGGAGCTGGCGTCCATCACGGAAAATGATACGTGGGAGCTCGTTGACAGGACGAAAGATGCCAAGGTCATCGGCTCAAAGTGGGTCTTTAAGACCAACTTCACAAAGGAGGGTGTGGTTGACAAATACAAGGCGCGGCTGGTGGCGAAGGGTTACGCACAGCGTAAGGGGGAGCACTACGATGAGACGTTTGCTCCCGTCGCCAAGTTCAGAAGCATCCGGGCGATCCTTGCGGTGGCGGCCGCGAAGGACATGGAGCTCCACCAAATGGACGTAAAGACGGCCTTCCTCAACGACATCATAGACAAAGAGTTCTACATGGAGGTGCCAGAGGGGGTGGAGGCGCCGGAGGGCGAGGTGTGTAAGCTGCGGAAGTCCTTGTATGGGCTAAAAAAATCGCCCAAATGCTGGTACCAACAGATGGACAGCTTCATGCCACAACTCGGCTTCAAGCGCTGTGAGGCGGATCACAGCGTGTACGTGCGGCGCAACAAACAGCTCCATCAGATCGTTGCGCACTACGTGGACGACCTGATTGTGTGCTCGACAGATTTGCCGAGCCTACAGCAGCTGAAAGAGCAGCTGAGCAGCAGATTCCAGATGTCGGACATGGGGGAGCTGGAGTACTACCTCGGGGTGAGCATTACGCGGAACCGGAGGGCGCGCACGCTTGAGCTGGGACAGGCCAAATACATGGCCGAGGTGCTGAAGCGGTACGGCATGGAGGACTGCAAACCAGTTGGCAGTCCAGTCTCCACGACCTGTGAACTGAGTGCGGCAATGGCGCCGCAAACAAAAGAAGAGCGGGAGGATATGGCAGAGGTGCCCTACCAATCGGCGGTGGGCAGCCTAATGTATGCCATGGTGGCGACTCGACCAGACCTGGCCTACGCGGTGGGCCAAGTGAGTAGGTACGTGGCCGTTCCAGGGCCACTACACTGGCAGGTGGTCAAGCGCATCCTCTGCTACCGGCAAACGACGCGGCATGCACGCTTGAGGTTCGACGGCAAGGGGCGGGCGGACCCNGTACGGCATGGAGGACTGCAAACCAGTTGGCAGTCCGGTCTCCACGACATGTGAACTGAGTGTGTCAATGGTGCTGCAAACAAAAGAAGAGCGAAGGATATGGCAGGGGTGCCCTACCAATCGGCGGTGGGCAGCCTCATGTACGCCATGGTGGCGACTCGACCAGACTTGGCCTACGCGGTGGGCCAAGTGAGCAGGTACGTGGCCGATCCAGGGCCACTACACTGGCAGGCGGTCAAGCGCATCCTCTGCTACCTGCAAGCGACGCGGCATGCACGCTTGAGGTTCGACGGCAAGGGGCGGGCGGACCCCTTGCGTCTGGTCTGCTACACGGACGCAAACTATGCTGGCGATGTGGACAAACGGAAGTCCACATCCGGCTACGTGTTCTTCCTCACTGGTGCAGGGGTCTCGTGGTGCAGCAGAAAGCAAGACTGCGTTGCCACCTCCACAGTGGAAGCAGAGTACATCGTGTGGCCGAGGCGGTCAAAGAGGCGGTGTGGCTCCGTAGGTTGCTGGGGGAGTTAGGCGTACCGCAGCAGGAGCCAACGGTGGTGCAAGAGGACAACACCGGCACAATCTCGCTGACCAACAACCCGACGCAGCACAGGAGGACGAAGCACATTGACGTGCGTTACCATTACGCACGGGACATGGTTGAAAAGGGGCAGGTGGTGCTACAGCATTGCAGCACGCACAACATGCTTGCGGATTGCTTGACCAAAGCGCAACGCGTCGACCGACACGCATTGAGCGTGGCCGGGCTTGGGATGACCAGCTATGATGGGCTGGAGGGCGCAGCGGAAGATGATTGAGAGAAAGCAGGAGCAGCAGGCATGGCAGGTGCAAGGGGGAGAATGTTGAAGATTTGCCCCTCTGCATGCCCAAGTGCAGCGCCGGGAGGCGCCGACGTGCCGCCAGAGAGAGGAAAATCCTTGTCGACGGATCTGGCGACTCGAGGATTGCTCGGATCCTAAAATGGAGGATTGCCCCTGAAAGTTGACAAGTTGCTAAATCTGGTGGGAGTTGTTTCACCGGAATCGGACAACTAACGAGGGAGATATGCGCTTCCAAAGTTGGAGTGTGCGCGACAGTTCTGGGAGCCGGCCGCGGTTCGACTTCCGGTGAATAATTGACCGGAGCGAGTAACAAAATGCCATATGGGGATTTTGCTCCGGAAGGACTGCCGAGGCGTCCGGTGGATGATCCGCCGGATTTCAAGAGTGCAGTTTGTTACTGAGGGACTTCGCCAAAATCCTGGCTCGGAGTCCGAAACTCAGTAGTGCAGTTTGTTACTCGGGGACTTAGTCAGCATTCCGACTGGAAGTCCGCGAACAGGTTTTGACCCACATCAATCCCCATCACTAAACTCAATGATTAACTCATCGAAACAGACCCCAAAGGCACGAGGGGCGCCGCCACTACGCATAGGGACATCTGCGCCTCCGGAATGGCGTTTTGATGGGTCCTTGATGTGTGAAGGCGCCTTGGCGGGCGACGTGGTGCGCGCCGCTGAGTGAGGGGCTGGTTTGGGGTGCTGCGCTTCGACTGACGTAACAGGAGCTACGGTTATCCGCATCGCGCACGGTTTGGTGCGTTGGAGAGCTCATGCTTAGCCCTACAAATGTTTAAATCATGTCCATGTTCAAAAACTAATGCAAAATCGCGTTATTCCCTTCGCAAATGTGACTGTCTCGCAAATGCCTTCGACTCCCAGAAACATAACGTGAGGCGACCAGAAAGCTCACGCTTAGACTCAGAACCACCCGCACAAAACATAGCCGTGAACACATAGCAGACCCGTCGGGCCACGTTGGAACTGTCTCCACCCGGGGGCTGTTTTCTGACACTTTGGCTGTACTACCTAGGCAAAGGTCCAAGGAGAAGAAGGAAATGGCAAGTTGGATGCCCATGCTCGCAAGTGTGTAATGGTCAAATACCACACTACACTAAGGCATACAGGTTGTAGAACTAAGAAAGTGGAAAGATCATTAGGATCCGAGACGTTGAGTTCGATGAAGGGACGCTCAGCAAGGGAGAGTCGCAGGATCCTGTCCATGCTCCCAAATCAAGAGAGTGGGTTGTGTTACTCGAGTCAGGTGATGAGGCACGTGAGAACTGGCAGATCGTGCCGGTGAAGTAGAATGCTAGTGCTGTAAGGAGATTGGCTGTGCAGGCTGACACAACGACCGACTCTGACACTAGTTCTGAGTCGTCCCAGGCCTTTAAGTCAAACTCTGAGGCCGTTGTCTCTTCCTTAAACAACGGATCACTGGAATTGCAGGAGCAACAGAACAACTAAGCTTTGAAGGACCACTAGCAACACTCCAGCATAGTATGCGCCAGAAGAAACCTCCGCCAAAGTACAATGCAGAGAGTGTGGAATGGACCAGACTCAGCTGGTCATGCTTGGCTAAGGGGAGCCACTGACGTTAGTGAATGCTATGAACAGGGAAGATGTGGCCAGGTGGAGGGAGGCAGTGGATAACGAACTCGCATCCATTCAAGAGAACGGAACATAGGTTCTGGTTGATAGGCCCCCTAACGCCCACGTGGTGGGGTCAAAGTGGATACTTTGGAAACATTTCAAGCAAGATGGTACTATTGACAAGTACAAGGCAAGAGTTGAGGCAAAGGGGTTTTCCCTGCGTGCAGGCTCAAAGTACTAGGAGACCTTCGTGCCTATCGTCACCTTTGCCTCCATCAGATCCATGTTGGGCATCAATGCTACAAAGGATCTGGAGGTCCACCAGATAGACGTTAAGACAACCTTCCTCTATGGGAAGCTTGACAAAGAAGTGCTGATGGAAGTGCCTGAGGGAGTAAAAGCTCCAGAGGGCAAGGTTAGCAAACTGGTGAAAGTACTCTACGAGCTGAAATAGGCCCCAAGGATGTAGTATAAGGAGATGGACGGCTTCATGGCCGGACTCACCTTCGCGCACTCCAAGAATGACCCTGGTGTCTACGTGCGGGAGGATGAGCAAGGCTTGATGCTAGTTGCACTGTACATGGATGACCTGATGATCTGCTCGTTGTCATTTGAGTTGTTGAACAAGCTGAAGACAGATCTGAGCAACAAGTTCAAGATGAAGGACATGGGTCCTCTCGAGTTTTACCTCGGGATAGCCGTCCACCGCAATCGAGCAGCAGGTACCATTGAGCTGAACCAAACCAAGTACATCATGGAGGTCCTCAAGTACTACAACATGGAGGACTGCAAGCCCATCAGCACACCCATGACAATAGACATCAAGCTCTCCTCCATGAGCCCTAGCACGGAAGTAGAACGGCATGAGATGGAGAGCATTCCCTACAAGTCTGCTATTGGCAACCTAATGTATGCCATGGTAGGAACACACCCTAACATTTTCTATGTTGTGGGACAGGTGAGCAGGTTTGAGGCCAATCCAATGTCACTGCATTGGCAAGTGATTAAGCACATCATGTGATATCTACAGAAGACACGACACATGAGATTCCAGATTGGAAGCCAAGAGGGATCTGACCCGCTGCGACTAGTGTACTAAACAGACACCGACTAGGCAGGAAGAATCGATGACAGATTGTCCACCGTGGGCTTTGTGTACCTCTTGAATGGTGCTGCAGTCTCTTGGGCAAGCATAAAACAAGACTGTGTCTCCCTCTCTACGTTCAAGGAAGATTACATCGCCGTGTCAGAAGCATGCAAGGAGACACAATGGCTACGCAGTTTGCTTGCTGAGATGAAACTGCCATAGACGGAAGTAACGGCGGTCCGCATCGACAACAAGAGTGCCATGAAAAGACCACAGGATAACGTCATCTCCCCGTCGGACCAAGCACATCGACATCAGGTACCACTACTCACGCGACCTAGTCGCAAAGGAAATTGTGGAGGTGGAATAAGTGGAGACCAAGAAGATTCTCGTAGATTGCATGATGAAGGCGCTTGACTGCAGGTACCGGAGGCATCAGTATGGTCAACACAACCAGTGAAGACTAAGGCTAAGACAACAGGAGAGAGGATATATCTCAGAGCAGATAGACAGAGGTGGAAGGGAGAGTTTGTTGACCTGATATACCCCTTGTCTATAGCTAACATTTTGACAGGCACATGACGGACTAGGCATGCACTTCTCCTTTGGAGTAAGTCCCCTGAGTCTGGTCCAGAGAGACAAGGCATGCACTGCTCCGTTGGAGCAAGTATCCCTGATCCTTAGGGGGCCAACATGCCGGTTTGAGCCATGTACTTGTGAGTAACCGCCCTAAGCTTATTCTGAGTGGTCGGGCTCGACCCCCAGGTGGCGGCACTCAGCCACCCGAGCGTGATGCTTGGTGTGGGTGCGTGCTCATCCGTGCTTAGCTCGCTCACTCCCCTCACTCGGTCCTGTCTCGACTTTGAGTAAGAGTTCCATGGCAAGTATTGACCGCATCCATTGTGTGTCTCTCGCTCCATTGCTCTCACCCGTCCCGTCTCACACAGCATATCTATGAAACTACCTAGTAACTACACTGACATGGCTGCACTCGGTGAGAAGGGAAAAGGACCACTAGACCCCTCTTCCTCCTCAGGGGTCATGAGCCCACGCTCATGAGCTATTGAGGACTTGCGGAGTCAGCGGGATGAGATACGCCGTCTGCAACAGCAACAGACTGACGCTATCCGTAGGCTCATCAAGCTTCTTTGTGATTTCTCCACAACCCCACGGCGCACCTCCAAGGGAGTCGGCGGTGTCATACCTTCTGTATAGCAGTCAGCATCTGCACCGAGGACAGGAGAAGGACATGACCTAACACCTCTTGATCCTTGGATAAGGACCCTAACATGCCAGGTATGGAGGATGATGCTCACCAGAGCGAGATTTTCCTGCTTCACCAGCATCTCCACCAGCTTCAAACAGGCTCTCGGCCCCCATAAACATCTCGCTCTCTTTTCTCGGAGATCCAATCCTTGCCCGATCCCTACCTGGACGACATGCCTTGTCCCTATGTCCTCCCCATCCCTTGTCCTTCTCAGCTTGTGGTTGCTCTGCATATGGAGCGGCAACCCAAGGACTTCGAGACACCGCCCCCATGATATGTGAGAAAGGACGGCTTTGACTGCACAGAGATTCTTTTCGAGGTCTAGGCCACTTCAGAAGGGCTATGGCCCTACTTGTTGGTTTTTCGTGCATCCTCATTGTGCTCTGGTGTGTCCTCTCGGCTTGTGTACATCGGCGTGCAAATGACTTAGAACGAGATTCGACGCTGCTCGAGTGTCGTCCGGTGGAGCTGACGCACGCTAAATCCTACTCGCACCTCGCTGGAGCCTCCTCTCCACGGCAACGTGCTCAGCTCCATCGGCAGGCCTCCTTGGTGGTCAGGCCGCTGGCGGTCACTACCACTTGCAGATGTTGTCTACATGTGTTAGGCGCTCATGTGACTCTGTGGCTGCTTCTGCAGTGTCATGATCTGCCAAGGGTCCATTTCTTGTGTTGCGTGGAACTATTTTGCGTCATGGATCATCATAGGCACTGCCTGGGTTCAGGTAGCCATAACTCTTTGCTGCTTTTTTTCTAGCTAATTCTGACCGCACGACTGCATTTGCAGCTTTGGTACTTTGATATGGTCCAGTTTTCAGGCAAAACGGATGACGCCTAGGTTTTTGGCTGTCGGCCGTCTAGCAGGGCTCACCGAGAAAACCATGCCTGCTAGAAAATAGGTCAAGGACTATTTTCTGATCGGTTGGTTCGCTGAGAAACACGTTCTACACAGCTCGGGAGAGATAGAACGTGGAGGGGTCTCCCATTGTTGCTTATTCTTCATTCGAAATCGGTCACTTTCAGTTTTCAACTACTTTCTAGCGCTAATACTAGAGAGCGCGTTACTGAGTAACAAACCCAGAGCTTCCAGACTTAGACTCTAGAGAAGACTGAGGGGGCAGTAGACTAAATCAACGAGCATGGAAGCCCGCACGCTGCATCAACAACGCTGCCGCCCAAACCTGCTGCCTAGCTTTTCTTTCTTGGTATCAGAGCCAGAGCATGGGAGCAGCAGTTGAAGACTGGCGTACAGGTGCTAGACAACGCGGGCGGGCCCCCAGACGCACCAGTGCAGGGGAAATGCTACCGCATTTTTTCCGACAGCATTGACCCGCCTGGTGGCAGCTTCAGAATTTTTCCAACAGCCACGGGGCTAGGTGAAATGCTGTTGGATTTTTTCCGGCAACCCAATCTCCCACGCGTGATGCGAGGAGGTGAGTAGCAGGCCGCGTCCAACACCTACGGGTGACAATGCACGTGGCAACGTCACCCAGGTGTAGTGACTGGCACCAACGAGCAGCAGCAGCAACTGCAACAGCAGTACCAGCATGCAGCAGCAGCAAGCAATGGCAGTAGCACCCAGCACTAGTTGCATGTAGGAAGAGCAGCCGGCAACAGAAACAACTCGTAGCAGCTCACGACAGTAGCAACAACCAGCAGCAGTAGCAACTTGTAGCAGCTCGTAGGAGTAGCTCTCAGCAGTAGCTCGTAGTAGCAGCACTAGCTCGCAACAGTAGCAGCAGCTCAGAGCACCCGCAGCAGCCCACAGTAGCAGCAGCAGTTGCGTCCACAGGTCCCTCTGGGCCAGCCGCAGCAGCAACAGCAACAGCAACAACAGTAGCAGCAGCAGCTGCAAGAGCAACTGAAGCAGTAGTAGCAGCTGCGAGAGAAGTAGTATCGACAATAGTAGCAAGGACAAGCAGCGGCAGCAATAGCAACAACAATAGCAACGGCATCAACAACAACAGCTATTGTATCTATGTAGCAACGGCCCAACAACGACCGCTGTTGACATCAGCATTCAGCCACTGACGTCACTATTGATGTCACTACTGACATCATCAACAGAAAAAGGGGGAAAGGGGGGAAGAAAATCTATAGCAAGAGCATGAGTGGATAAACGCGGCAAAAGATGCTAATGCCAGCCGTCCTAGGCTGGAGTCATTGCTGAAATCATTAGTACAAAAGAAAAGAAAATGAACAAAGAGATCAAAACCCATGGCTAATAGCCCCAGTGGGGAGAGGTCCTCCTCCGTTGGGAGAACCCCCAGGAGGGGCACCCCTCTCCTCTCCTTGCAGCAGCAGCAATAGCTATAACAGCAGTAATAGCAGCACCAGCATCACCTTCAACAACAACAACAACAGTAGCAGTAGTAGTAGTAGTAGTAGTAGCAACAATAGCAGGAACAGCAGTAGTAGCTGTTGCAACAGCAGTAACAGCAGCACCACCACTACCAGCGGCAACAGCCGCATCAATAGCAGCAACAGCAGTAGCACCACCCCACTGGCATCCTCGCTGCCACCTTTGACCCCCTGACTGCTATTCAGCAAGAGCTTGCCGCCCTGACGCAACAGCTTGCAGCACTGCAGCCACTAGCCTCAAAGCCTGCCACCAATGCCCTTTTGCCATTTTTTCCTCCTGGGTATGCCACCCTTGCTATTTCTGTTGCCAAGCATTACCTAGCGCAGTACCAGACTCAGCGCCAGAGGTACACAGTGAATACCGTCTTGGGCCCCACTCTGGGCGCCGTTTGTAAGCAAAAGAACTTTGAGATGATGTCCCCGCCGCTTCAGGCCTGCGAGCACTTCCGGAGCTGGGAGCTTAGCTTCCGCATCTGGGTGCAGGGTGAGGGTCTATGGGCATACTACACCCTCTCGTAGGACTCCACCCAGGCCGACCAGCTATATGACGCCGGTCACGCCATACGCGCCCTTGTCCCCGTCTCTCCTCCGGCTTCCTACCTGTCGACAGAGCCTTTTCTCGGCGACTTTACCACTGGCGGCATCCCAGACCCTACAGCCACGTGGCACGTTCTCACTCGTCCCCATCGCTTGTCCAGCGACATTGAGACCAGCCGTCTGCTGCGGAAGCTCAACTCCCTGCACATGGGGGAGACCGAGAAAGTCACCGCATACTGGCAAAGGGTTGAGGACATCCTCCGTCGCCTAGGCACCTCTGCTCCACCACCTTTGAGGACATCCTCCGCCGCCCCTGACGCCTTGACCCCGTCCAGTAGGTCCGCTCCTTTGACAGAGACACCGGTCCCACCGATGCTAGCTCCTCAGCAGTATTATACGCAGCCATCGGCGCCCCCGATCCCTTCATTGGGGCAGTCCTTCTACCCGGGCTCAAGCTCCATCACTCCGTACTCCATCTACACTACTGGGCCATCCACGCGCGAGCGTTAGCTGGAGCAGTTCATTGCGCTTCAGCTTGGCCTGCCTTGCCCTCCCCCCCAGGGAAGTGTGAGTTGCGTCACCTCCCGCTCGTCCCCCTTGCCCTGCATGACTGAGCTTGAGTTGTCTTCGTGTCCTACGTCCTCGTCTGTCTCGCCATCACCGTCAGTCGATGCCGCTTTTGCAACCTCCTCTGCCCCCCTTTGTGACGACGTCGCGTGGCTTGATGATTGCCAGTCTCGGTTCGCGCCCCCTTCCACCGCGTCTGCGTCTCTTGCTTGCTGCCATGTGACTGTCAATGATCTGGCAACACCGGTCGAGGACCCTGCCGAGACTTGGATCATTGACTCCACAGCCACGCATCATATGATGGCCTCTTGTGAGACCTTTAGCATGCTTGATCTTTTTGGCAGTGTATCCGGGGTCCGGACGGGCTCTGGACAGGTGTTACCTGTCTGGGGTATAGGCGTTGTACGTTTTCGTGGTCCCGCCGGTGATATCCTCTTGACCGATGTCCTCTTTGTCCCACGTCTTGAGCTCAGCCTTCTGTCCATTACTGCCCTTGACCGCATGAGCATGCACGCTGTGCACTTGCGTAGTCTTGGCACTGTATTGTTGCGTCCATTCGGTCTTGTCTTCTTGCACGCCACCGCCCGTGGCAACCTTTGGCACGTACCTCGTCTGTCCTCCTCTCCTTCCGTCCACTCCTCGTCGGCCGCCACAGGCCATGTGTTCGTCACAAGCACGCTCTCTCCACAGTACACCGGCCTCTTCCACCACCGCCTTTGCCACGTCCACTCTGCTACCATCGATAGCATGCTCCGCACCCAGCCGGCCAAGAGCCTTGACCTAGAAACTTTCCCTTTTGCATGCCCCACAGAGTGCATTGATTGCACTCAGAGCAAGATGCACTGGTCCACATATGCCTTGTCCTTCTCCCGTGCATCCGCCACTCTAGACCTGGTACATTCCGATGTCATGGGTCCTCTCCCTACCGAGTCTGTCGGAGAGCACGACCGCTATGTCCTCAACCTCACAGATGCCTACTCTCGCTACTGCTGGGTCTTCTGCCTTCGGTAGAAGAACGATGTTGTCCATGCCATTCGGGACTAGCTTGTCCCTGCAGAGCGTGAGTGTGGTGAATCTCTTTGCCGCTTTCGCTCCGATCTCTGTGGTGAGTACATGGACAAGACCACGATTTTTCTCGCCTCCCGCGGTATCCACCATAAGACGTCCGCGCCGTACGTACCCGCCTAGAATAGCGTCTCCAAGCGGTGTAACCGTACCATGGCTGACGCCATCCCCACCATGCGGGTTGCGTCTGGCCTCTCAGATGGCTTCTATTTTGAAGCCATGGCCTACATGACGTGGGTCTGGAACCGGATTCCCCACGGACCCTTTCCCCGCCAGTTCACTCCATACCAGCACCGGTGCGGTCAGCGAGCTGACCTTCGCCCAGCTCGGGTCTGGAGGTGCGTGGCCATTATGTGACTACCCACCCCACAACAGGTAGGCAAGCTCACCCCCCACGGGTGTCCTTGCACCTTTCTTGGTGTCTCTCGTCAGTCCAAGGCTTGGCGCTCTGGAATCCCTTCCGACACTACATCGTCGAGTCCCACAATGCCTTCTTCTTTGAGGAGCTGTTTCCGTGCGATCTCGTTAGCTCCGGCTCATCGGTGTCCTTCCCGTTGCGTGGGGGAGTGGTGAGTTTATCCTCCGTCGTGCCGCTTCCGGGTTGCACATCACTTTGTCCCTCCAAGCCAACAGCCCCAGTCGCGCCCGCTGGCTCCCCCGAGCCAGCAGCCCCAGTCGTGTCCACTGGTCCCTACTGGCCAGCCGCCCCAGTCGCGTTCACTGGTCCCTCCGGGCGAGCCGTTCCAGTCGCCTCCGCAGGTCCCTCCGGGCCAGCTACCCCAGTCATGTCCACTGGTCCTTCCGCGCCAGCCGCCCCAGTCGCGTCCACTAGTCCCTCCGGGCCAGTCGTTCCAAACACGTCCACTGGTCCCTCCAGGCCAGCCGCCCCAGTTGCGTCCATTGGTTTCTCCGGGCCAGCCGCCCCAGTTGTGTCCATTGGTCTCTCCGAGCCAGCCGCCCCAATTGCATCCACAAGTCCCTCCAGACCAGCCGCCCCAGTCGCGCCTGCCAGCCCCTCCGGGCCGGCGGCCCCAGTCGCGTCCGGTGGTCCCTTTGGGCCACCAACCCCGTCCGCCTCCATCGGCTTGTCAGCCTCAGTGCCATCTCTTGCCCTGTCGCGCTACATGCGTGATCCAAGCGGCAGCTTTTGACCCAGATCATCAGTGAGCGCGCAGATTACACCACCTCGCCCAGTGGTGTCTCGGCCCCCTGTCGCTCCACGTGTCTCTTCCACTCCTACGGTCGTGAGTGGGAACCCTGGCACAAAGGCCCTCGGCCTGACCACCTCAGCTATCATGCCAGACCTTCATCCTGGCTCTACACTGGGCTACACCATGCTTCATCACGAGCATCCACATGCTGTCACAACTACACTCGCACACATCCCACCAGGAGTTCGAGATGCATACACTCTCTCTGTCTGCTCCATAACATGCTCGGAGGATCCAGTCACCTTGCGCCAGGCTCAAGCCTCTCCTGAGGCCGCACACTAGGATGCTCCCTGCACTGACAAGCTTGCTGCTATCCGGGAGCACCATGTGTATGACCTCGTCGACCTCCCTCCAGGTCGGAAGGCCATCGGTGTCAAGTGGGTCTTTCGGTGCAAATGGAAGCCCGACGGGTCCTTGGACAAGGACAAGGCCAGCCACACAGCCAAGGGATTTACTTAGATCCCTAGGGTCGATTACGACCAGATCTTTGCCCTAGCTGTCTGGTTCTCCACGAGTCGGGCGCTCTTCAGCCTGGTTCCCTAGCATGGGTGGGAGCTACATCAGATGGACGTGAGCAACGCCTTCCTCCATGGTTCACTGGAGGGTAAGGAGCTCTACATGGTGCAGCCTCCATGCTTTGACGACAACACTGGGAGAGTCTAGCAGCTGAAGAAGGCCCTCTACGAGGTGAAGCAGTTGCCTCGATGCAGGTGCTAGGAGATCAGCAGCATGCTCCTCCGCGGCGGCCTCCAGCGTAGTACGGTTGACCCCGCACTGTTCGTCAGCCCGCAAGGCCAGACCCTCGTCGCTGTCCTGGTCTATGTGAACGATCTCCTCATTCCATCGCCTGACATGGCTGCCATCTAGCATGTCATGGATCTACTGCAAACCGCCGACCAGATGAAGAATCTCGCCGAGTCTTCCTGGGCATGGAGCTCGAGCATGATCGCTCCCAGGGCATCCAGCACGTCCACCAGGCTGTCTATGTGCAGACCCTGCCCACTCGCTTCGTCGAGGACCTGCCCCTCGCGTGTCCCGTGAAAAGGGGTGCATTACACGCGACACTGTTGAGGCTCAGTACGTGGCCCTGTGCTCATGCGCGTGTGAGAGTGTGTGGTTAAGTCGTCTGTTGTCTGAGCTGTGTTAGTTCGTTGCATCCATCACATTGCATTATGACAATGAGAGTGCCATGACCGTCGCTGACAATGACGGCGTGCATCACACACGCACGAAGTACATCAACGTTGAGTATCATTATGTATTTGTTGTTGCATGACGGCAGCATCGGCATTATGAGGGTTGAGACAACACGGCAGCTGGCTGACTTCTTCACCAAGGCATTGAAGCGCGACTCGTTGAAGAAGACTGTCAGTTTGGTCGGTGTGCGTCCGTGAGTTGCTCTCCATGTCCCTGCTGCCGTCTCTCCATGCTCTAGGGGAGTTTGACTGTTGACTGTGTCTCTACCCGGCCATGTGCACTACGCCTGTGAGTCATGGGGGATATTGGTTTTTTGTGCAACCTCATTGTGCTTTGTTGTGTCCTCCCAGCTTGTGTAGATCGACGTGTAGATGATTGACGGTAAGATTTGACGCTACTAGAGTGTGGTCCGGTGGAGCCGACGCACGCTGAAGCCTATTTGCAGTTCGCTCGAGCCTCCTCCCCACGGCGACTTGCTCAGCTCCATCGGTAGGTCTCCTTGACGGTCGGGCCGCCGCCGGTCACTGCCACCACAGATGTTGTCTGCATACGTCAGGCGCAAGACCTGACTGTGTCGTTGCATCTACAGTGTCATGCTCTGCCTAAGGTCCATGTTTTATGTTGCGTGGCACTGTTTGGCGTCATGGACTATCGTAGGCACTGGCTGGAATCAGGCAGCCATAAGTCTTTGCTGTTGTTTTTCTAGCTGATTATGACCACATGACTGCGTTCGCAGCATCGGTATTTTGGTATGGTCCGGTTTTTTGGCAAAACGGGCGACGCCTAGGTTTTTGGCTGTCGGCCGTCCGGCAGGGCTCACAGATAAAACCGTGCCTGCCAGAAAATAGGTCTAGGACTATTTTCTGATTGGCTGGTTAGCTGAGTAACAAGTTCTACAGAGCTAGGGGGGAGCTAGAACTTGGAGGGGTCTCCCATTGTTGCTTGTTCTTCATTCTGAATCAGTCACTTTCAGTTTTCAGCTGCTTTCTGGCGCTAACACTGGCGCCGTTTTTCAGAGTATCAAATCCAGAGCTTCCAGACTTAGTCTCTAGAGCAGCAAACTGAGGGGGCAGCAGACTTAAGCAACGAGCGTGGAAGCCCGCACGGTGCATCAACAACGATGTTGCCCCAACCTGCTGCGTAGTTTTTCTTTCTCTACTGTCACAGTGCGTACCAGGTTACGGATCGCGCCCTGGTGCTGAGAGCGGCCAGGTCGATGCGCGGACTCCTTTATGCCATGCCACGCAAGACTGTCGTGGACTTTCATCCTATCCTTGGAGAGGCCGGCACAGGCGGGGGTGCTGATCCACGTCGGGGCTGGGACTTGGCATTGTCCCTGCTTGCTACAGAGACGCACGCCACCCGCGCGGCTCACTCGCGCCTTTCACTCCCTCGATCAAGGACCTGTAGATCCCGCAGCGGATTACTGGCGCCGGGCCATGCGCATCTACATGCATCATGGGACCTAAGGATGTACACAACTATGGACGCTCGGCACGCTCATGCTCGTAGTCTCCACAAAAAGCAAGCTTGATAGATCGAAATGGTAGCTGGTGAAATTAGTCTTCGCGAGAATCGAAAGGTATCTAGACCAAAATTGAAATTCGAGGTCGAGTGTTGTCAATGATCTCATCGTCGTTGCTAGCCCCTAACGATGTTAATGTTGTGCTTTGTGCCGTTCCTCTACAGTTTACTATGACCACTCGGTCGTATCCATACTCGTGCAGATCCTTGAGGCGGGCTGCCCTGGTGACACCGGCGCGACGACAGGCGGCGGACTACCAGCTTGGAGCTAGCCGACCACTGCACCAAAGCCCCAGATGCCACCGAGACTCTCTACTGTGTCTTCTACATCTTGCAGGCGTCTTTTGGCAGACTTGCCATGAGGCCTATTTGCATGTTTTTGTATTGTATGCTTACTGTCTGTCCATGGATGCATGCATGTGACCAGTCGTAGCGTCCGTCTTTTGATTTTGCACATCTAGGTTTAGACGCCGTAGCATTCTGACATGTGTGCGCAGAGTTACGGCCAAAACAGTGATTTTGGGCCGGTTTTAGGACAGCTCTTGGACTCCCGCGTGCGACACCCGCCGTGCGCCGCGGCAGGTACTTATGCCTTGGACCTGTCATTTGTCATTTCTCTCTGCATATGCTATACTGAACCATTTTGATACTTTGCCTTGTGTCTCCTAGCAAAACCCGTGCCGTAGTGTGCACGACCTGTGACTGTCGACACCGTCTGATTAAGCACTGACGCCTAGCCAGCGGCTGCGTTGCTAGGAAGCTTCCACACATTTTCTCATGGTATCAGAGTAGTGAGATAGTTCTCACTCAGCTGCGTAGCAGAGACGCAGCACAGCAGCAGTAGTGAGAGTCACCGCTGCAGCAGAGTTCCTGAGGCCTGTTGGAGACAGCCGGTCGCCATCTACACAGCCCCATCCACCACGTGAGATAGCAGCAGCAGTGGCAGTAGCAGCGTTGTGCACCGCCACGCGAGGTGCGTGTTGGCTACAGTGAGTGTAGCCGCCCCTCCCACAGACGCAACAGCAGAGCAACAGCAACAGAGGCAGCGGCAGCAGTAGCGTACCAGTAGCGGCCACAGCAGCAGGGACGACAGCAGCAGTGCAGCAGCAGCAGCGGTAGCAGCAGCACAGCAGCAGCGGCGGCAACAGCAACGCAGCAGCAGTAGCGGTAGCTGTGGCGGCAACAACAGAGCAGCAGCAACAGTAGCAGCAGTAGTAGTGCAGCAGCGGTAGGAATAGCAGCGCGCAGTGGCGGTAGCGAGCAGCAGCAACAGCGCGCAGCAGCAGCAGCAACAGCAGCAGCGCAGCCGCTACTGCCACCGCTACATCCGCAGCTACACAACTGTTGCTACAGCTAACAGCGCAGCTGTAGCAGCAGCTGGGCGGAAGCTGCTGCGTAGCTTCCGCGTAGTTTCTGCGCGGCCACTACGGAGCGGCTACACGGGCGCGCAGATTCGTGAAGAAAAAAAAAAGGAAGACAAGCCGACGTCAGCAATTTTGCTTGCTGACATCATCAGTCGCGCTGACGTCAGCAACCACCTGCTGACGTCAGCACCATACTTATTCAAATGTTTGACTGGACAGTCAAAAGTTGCCAGCGTTTCAACTCCTCGAGAAACGCTGACGCTTTTTAAATCCGACAAACTTCATCCGTCGCCGCATACTAAGCGACGACATGAGCCCGTCCGACAGCAAGGAGAAGGGACCAGGCAATCTCTCCTCCTCCTCGTCTCGCGTACTGAGTCCACGCTCACAGGCCATTGAGGACCTACGCAGCCAGCAGAATGAGATGCGTCGTCTCCAGAGAGAGCACACTGACGCTAACTGAGCTTCTGCGCGCTCAGTCCACGGCCCCTCCGCGGATTTCTGAGGGAGCTGCCGTTGTTGCGGTCTCTACCTACCATTCGGTCCAGGCACCCGTGATAGGCACTCCACCTGACCCACCACCTGCTGACCTCCTTGATGATGAGCTACCACACGATGAGCCATTCATGCCAGGCATCACGGATGATTCCCAGGAGCACGAGATTCGAGTTCTCCAGGAGCACCTCCGTCAGCTGCAGACGGGTACCCGACCTCCACCGGTCACCCCGTTACGATCATCACCTGACTAACCTGGCGATCACCCTCTCTCAGGAGTTTTCCCATCTCTCGTCCTCCTCAGCCTGCGGTTGCTCTCCCCACGAAGCGGCAACCTAAGGACTTTGAGGCACCACCTCCACGGTACATCAACGAGGATGGTTACGACTGCTGGCAAATCCTGTTTCAGGTGTGGGCTACATATGAGGGAGTGTGGCCTTACTACCACAGCCCGTACCAGTCCACAGACCCAGCACAGGCACTCACAGCAACCCGGGCCATGCGCGGACTTCTCTACGCCATGCCACGCGAGAATGTCGTCGACTTCCGCCCCTTCCTTGGCGAGGCTGGCACAGGCACCGGCGCCGATCCCCGTGGAGGCTGGGATCTGGCGTTATCCCTGCTGGCCGCAGAGACGCACGCCACTCGTGCGTCACACATTCGTGCTTTCCATTCGCTTCGT
>SZWC01021778.1:13505-25228 GCA_023375785.1 Penium margaritaceum | reverse complement strand
CCCCCCCCCCCCCCCCCCCCCCCCCATGTTCACACCATCAATCCCATCCCGTACCTTTCCCCATGCCCCAACCCCCGAGTTGTGCAGTGGCTCGCTAAGATCAAGCCAGACGCTATTGCCATTGTGGAGTTGGACTGGGATGTGGCGTCCACCTTCTTCCTTTCCCGACTACACAGCAGCCTCGACTTCGTTGCATCCGTCATGGACTTGCACGACGAGGTTGGAGGCAGGGAGAAGCGGCCGCACATGGTCGTCATGGAGGACATGTCTGTAGGGCAGCTGGCGGTGCAAGCCCTGCTGCCCTCGGAGGCGATTCGCATCGTGCCTCGCACGTGCGCTATGTGGGCTAGGGAGTTCTTGAGGTGCGGGTGGAAGCCAGTTGCAAGTGCGAGGAAAGTTCTCGGCTCCGTGCACGACTTAATGGAAGAGGAACAATTCCATCCCGCAGTAAGCATTGCTGCGCACAAAGAGTTGGAGAATTCGCTCCAACTTCGCTGGAAAGGCCAACCTCTGACCTTTGCGTCCCTGTGGAACATGGCATGAC
Source organism: Penium margaritaceum (assembly GCA_023375785.1). Classification (NCBI taxonomy): domain Eukaryota; kingdom Viridiplantae; phylum Streptophyta; class Zygnematophyceae; order Desmidiales; family Peniaceae; genus Penium; species Penium margaritaceum. The sequence continues at coordinate 24,684 of SZWC01021778.1, read as the reverse complement.
CGAGTCCGTACGTGAGCAAACTCCATTGTGTCGATGTGTTGTGAGGGCAAACATCTAACTATGACATCCCTCTACATGTGTACCGTTTGTTTTTTGGGAAGTAATGTTCATTACTATAGTGGAAAGACATGCAAAGTTGCCCCCCACTCGCACAACTTCGGGGTTGAAATTGCATGCAAGTGTTGCCTCCTTCGGCACAACACGGTGGATTTGCAAACCAAGCACCAGTAATGGTGAGCACAATCCCACAAGGGTTAGAGTGGGGCAAGGCCTGGCTTACGTGCTCACGATGCGCGATTTGCGTAATCTTCGACAGAAACGGTGTCAGCCCGTAGGCGTGGGTGGTGGTGAAGATACGGATGGTGGCGCACTGGCTCCCAATGCCCGAGATAGAGACTTGTTGGGCTAGGGCCGACACCACCCGCCTGTTGGTGTTTGATCTGTGCACTACATCACTCACTCACAGGGCTGCAATACCGCGGTATTGAGTACCGCGGTACTCAAGTACCGCGGTACCACAGTACCACGGTATGAATACCGTGGTATCGCCTTTTTTTGGCAGGTCATTACCGATACCGGTACCGGTACCGCGTTACCGACGGTATTGGTGAAATACCGCGGTATTTTACATGTACCGCGGTACACGGTATACCGCCGAATAGAACACAACTTGTACCACGGTACCAAAATGTTTACCACGGTACTCAATGTCCCAATAATGTCCAAACACCAAAAAATGAATTCTAAGCTAAAAAAATGAGACTATTTCATCATTATGGAATTCCAGTGTATTTAATCACAAGGAAAACAGACATTATCACATGTTAAAGTGAAATATGATCATGTTTACGGACGAGTGAACTTTAGCAAATAGGGAAGGGGACGAGTGAACTTTAGCAAATAGGGAAGGTGAACGATTCATTGGCTTACCGGCACCGCCGGCAATCCAATGAACCGCGTTGCGCATGTTGCGGTTGCGTGACGCGGTTGCGTCACGGAACCGCAAGTTCAAATGCGCAAACCCACGCAACTTCCGTGGGTTTGTGCATTTTATATTTCTGCCGTCAATCTTGCAAGATTGACGGCTGCATAGTTACCTGCCGTCCATCTCGCTTGGACTGCCAGCAGGAGAAGGAATTGCTCTCGTGAATAATGGCATAACGTTCTCCAACATTTGTAACGCGTTACCGGTATTACAGGAAAATTATATCCTTGTGTAGGGTGTTACCGCGGTAATGTACCGCGGTACAATACCGTGGTACAAAAGAGGGGTACCCAGGGAGGTCGGTAACGATACCGTACCGGTACCGAAAAAAAAATACCGTACCGCGGTATTGACAATACCGCGGTACAAAATCACGGTATACCGCGGTACCGGTAATACCGCCATCAGCCCTGCTCACTCATATTGTGACCTCTCGGCTGCTGTACAAGCTCGTGTAGACGGCTCACTGGATCGACGCTGGTGCCGACGTGGCGCTGTTCGTTAGAGTGGACGTGCCGTCGTGAAGCCAAGCGTGTGGTTTTCCTCCTCGTGCTTCTGATATTGCACCCTTGCATGACCAGCTCCATCGGCAGCTACCCTTCGCTGTTACGTCATTAATAGTTGTAGTTGGCTCTTGTTGGTTTTTCCACACATCTCTCACTTGTACTCTATTGTGTCCTCCCGGCTTGTGTACATCAGTATGCAGATGACTAACGGCGAGACGCGACGCTTCCGGAGTGTTGGCTGGTGGAGCCGACGCATGCTAAGGCCTACACGTAGTTTGCAAGAGCCTCCTCCCTCCAACGTCCTTAGCTCCATCGGCAGACCTCGGCTGTCGTGTCGCCGGCAGTCACTATCCTTGCATATGTTGTTTGCACACGTCCAACACCGTGTTTGACTTCACTACTGCGCTCGCAGTGCCATATCATGCCTAGGGTCCAAGCATCATGGTTTCCTGGCACTCTTGGTACCCGGGATTAGCGTAGACGATGCCTGGGTTTAGGCAGCCATAACTCCACATTGCTATTTTTCTAGCTGATTTTGGCCACGACTGCGTTCGCAGCGTGCGTACTATGGTATGGTCCAGTTTTAAGGCAAAACGGCCGACGCCCGGGTTTTGGGCTGTCGACCGTCTGGCAGGGGTCACCAAGAAAACCCTGCCTGCCAGAAAATAGGTCTATTTTCTGATTGGCTTAGAAACTGAGTAACAAGCTCTACAGAGGTGGGGAGGGGGGAGCTAGAATTTGGAGAGGTCTCCCATTGTTGCTCATTCTCAGTTCTTCATCAGTCATTTCCACTTTTCACCTTTTGTCTGGCGCTAATTCTGGCGCGCGTAGTTCTGAGTAACAAACACCAGAGGTCTCAGACTTAGGCTCTGGTGTAGCATACTGAGGGGGTAGCTTAAGCAACGAGCGTGGGTTCTCGCACGTTGCATCAACAATGCTGCTGTCCCAACCTGTTGCTATAGGAGTTTTCCAGCTTGGTATCAAAGCCAGAGCGCAGCAGAAGTAGCAAAACACCGGTGAACAAGTCCAGTCAACACCGGCAATCCCAAGAATGCGCCCATGCAGGGGAAATGTTGCCGAATTTTTCCTGCAGCGTCAGGTAGCATCGTCAAAACCCTCCCGACGTAGGGGAAATGCTACCGAAATGTTTTCGGCAACACTCATCCCACAACGGTGGTAGCGTTGGTGGACGCGCGACTGGCACGTAGGACCAATGCTGGAGTAGCGTCCACGCACGCGGCGACGACACCAGGACAGTGACTGTGCTATTGCCAGCGCGACAACAACAATAGCAGCACGCAGCAAGCACACGCAACAAGCAGCTAGCAGCAGCACGAGCAATAAGCAACTTCTACTACAGCAAGCAACGGTAGTAGGAGCAGCTCACTACACCAGCAATAGGCAGTAACGAGCAGCAGTAGCAGCCGGCAGCAACATCAGCAGTAGGCAGCAGTAGTAGCGTTCAGCAACAGCGAGCAGCAGCAATAGCGGACAGCAGCACCAGCAGCAACGGGCAGCGGCAATAGCTAGCAGCAGCGGTAGTGTGCAGTAGCAGCAAGTAGTAGCAGCAGGCGGAAGCAGCAGCACCAATGGACAGCAGAAACAACCGGCATCAGTAGCAGCATCGTGTAATAGTAGTGAGCAACAACAGCAGCCGACAGTAGCAGTAGCAGGCAGCAGCAGCCAGCAGTAGTCAGCAACAGCAACTACAGCAGAGGCCGGCAGCAGCAGCAACAGTTGTTCCTCGTACCTCATTGCTTGCAAGGAGCAGCGAGCAGCGAGCAACAAGCTCGCTGCCCATAGCTCACAGCGAGCAACAAGCAGCGAGCTCGCAGCTCGCAGCTTGCAGCAAGCAGGGAAAAACAGGAGAAAAATAACAAAACAAAACCCGCCACCTAGCACGGTGCCTTGCTCCACCAACAGCAACCACCGCAACCGCAGTAGCAGCTGTAGTGGCTGAAGTAGCACCAGCAGCATGCAGCAGCTCAGCAGCAGCGGCATCAGCATCAGCTACAACAATAGTAGTAGCAGTAGTAGTAGTAGAAGCAACAACATTTGTAGTAGCAATAGCTACCACTGTTGCAACAACAACAACAGCGGCAGCAGCAGTAGCTGCAGCAGCCGCAGTAGCAGACGCCATACCAACAGCTTCAGAAGCAGTTGCACCGGTAGCAATAGTAGCAGCAGCAACATGTGTAGCAATAGTAGCAGCAGCAGGAGCAGTAGTAACAACAGCAGCAACAACTCTATAGCTGACGCAATAGCGAATGGAGCAACAGCTGCCATTGCTAACGTCAGCGATACTTGACTGACGTCAGCAACAAGAAAAAACCTATAAAATCATCCTGCGGATAACACAACAGCAGCTGCTATGGTCAGCCATCCTAGGCCGACGTCGCTACGGACGTCACTGCTGACATCAACACCACAAAAAAGGGGGGGACACAAAGGAAACCATGGAAGAGAATGGAGAGGGGTCCTCCTCTGTTGGAGGACCCCCCTTCCTGCAACAACTGTAGTACTTACAGCAATAGCAACAACTACAGTTGCTACAACTGCAACAACAACAACAGAAGCAACAGCAACAGCAACAATTGTAGCAGCTATGGCAGTATTCGCCACAGCAGCAGCAACAACAACAGCAATAATAGCAGTAGTAGTAGCAGCAACATCAGCCGCAGCAGTACCAGCAGCAGTAGTAGCAATAGAAGCAGCAACAATAGCAGCTGCAACAACATCCGCCGTAGTAGCAGCATCAGCAGCAGCCACCGCAACATCCGCTGTAGCAGCAACACCAGCCGTAGTAGTACCAACACCCCGCAGGCTATGTCGTCGGTCATGTTGGCTGAAAAGATCTGCTCGCTACTTTGCGCCAGTAGCTCGAAGCACTGACACAACAGCTAGCAACATTGCAGCCGCCGACACAGCTTCCACAGTGGTAGCCATGGTAGCAGCATCAGCAACCACCGCCGTTGTCGTAGGAGCAGCAGCAACGTCAGCAATCACCTTTTTTCCACCCGAGCACGCGAGCCCTACGTTCTCACATGCCACGTAGTACCTGGCATAACAACACACCCAACGCCAACAATAGACAGTGACGTTAGTCCTAGGCCCCACAATAGGTGCCAGCCACATGCCAAAGGATTTCGAAATCCCACCGCCGCCGCTTCAGGCTGGCGAGCAGTTCCGGAGCTGGGAGCTCAGCTTCCGGATCTGGGCACACGGCTCGTGGCCCTACTATGTCCTACCCTTTGACTCCAACCAGGCCGACCAGGTATATGATGCCGGTCGTGCCGCGTGTACCCCCGTCCCTGTTGCCCCTCCAGTTGTACATCTCTCCCTCGAGCCCTTTCTTGGCGAGCTCACCAGTGGCACACTCCAAAATCCCGCAGTAGCGTGGCAAGTCCTTACGCGTCCCCATCGTCTATCTAGTGACGCTGAGACCAGCCGCCTGCTCCGGGAGTTCAACTACCTCTGCATGGGGAAGACCGAGACGGTCACCTCCTATTAGCAGTTCAAAGAGGATAGCTTGCACCACCTCGAAGACGGTGTGCCATCCCCTCTTTCTGCGCTACTGACCATCAAGCGCAGAGCCACTGACGCCTTCTCCGACGTCTTCGTCCACTACTCCCAGGAGTTTCTTGCCACAATGGCAACCCAGGGTACCCTCATGCCCTGGGTATATGAGCTCTTCCTGTGCATCGAGGAGGCTTGCCATGAGTCAAACATCCACCGCACAGAGCCCCTCGCCTCTCCTGCCGTCGCCTCAGTGGTTGTTGCCGCTCGAGCAATAGTAGTGTCTTCCGGCGCCTCCTAGACCGACAAGAAGAAGCATACGGGCAAGAAGGGCAAGGGTCCACAGGGGAAGTTTAGCAGATCCGGTAGCGGCAGCCTCGTCTGTCACAACTGTGGCCAGTCAGGACATGGGTGGTAAACGTGTCCGCTCCTGATTGACGAGGCTCGTGTCATTGCTACCATGTGTCGCCAGCGTGAGCGTCGCCTGACCACCACTGTAATGACTATCGCTGCTCGTGCTGCATCTATGCCGGTCGTGACGGCTCCACCGTAGCATCTTCTGCAGTCGCCCATGTCCGCTCCTCCGTCACTAGCACCTCCAGCAGTATCTTCCTCCTCCTTCTTGGACTATGGCGTCGTTACACCATAGTTGGCATATTCCATAGGACCCTCCACCCACGAGCGTCCGTTGGAGCAGCTCATTGCACTCCAACTCGGCCTTCCTTGCCCTCCTCCCTAGGGAAGTACGAGTTGCGTTGTCGCTAGTTCCACCCTACCCTACATGACTGAGTCTGTGTTGAGGTCGTGCCATGTACCTTCGTCCATCCCATCCTCTGTCATGCCCTTCCCACCCGCTCCTCTTCGTGATGATGTTGCCTGGCTAGATGACTGGCACTCTCGGTTCGCATCTCCGTCCAACGCGTCCGCGTCGCTCACCCACTGCCATCAGACTGTCAGCGACCTGCCCACACCTGTTCAGGATCCGTCAGATACCTAGATCATCGACTCCAGGGCCACACATCACATGACCGCCTTGCACAAGGCCTTCAATGTCCTCGGTACCGTCACCGATGTCACCGGGGTTCGGACGGGTTCTGGTCAAGTTTTACTAGTTCGTGTTGTCGGCTTCGTTCGCTTCCGCGGTCCTGTTGGTAATGTCTTCGTGACTGATTTACTCTTCGTCCCCAGCCTTGAGCTCAGCCTCCTACCTGTCACCGCCCCTGATCACATGAGCATGGACGTTCTACACTCATGTGGTGTAGGCACTGTGTCGTTGCGTCCGTCAGGTCGTGTCGTTTTTCATGCCACCGTCCATGGTAACTTGTGGCACGTACCGTGCCTGTCCGCTTCTATCTCCGTCCCCTCCTCATTGGCCAACACTGGCCACGTATTTCTTACTAGAGCACTGTCTCCACGGCACACACGTCTCCTGCATCACCACCTCTATCACGTCCACTCTGCCGCCGTTGATAGCATGCTTCGAACGCTGCCAGCCACTAGACTTGATCAAGCATCCTTTCCTCTGCCATGTCCAACCAAGTACATTGATTGTGCTCAAGGGAAGATGCATTGTTCCACCTACCCCTTGTCTGCCTCTCGTGCGACCACCCCACTTGCCTTGGTTCACTCCAATGTCATGGGTCCCCTCTTGACAGAGTCAATTGGAGAGCACGGCAGTTATGTCTTGACACTTACGGTCGACTATTCTCGTTATTGGTGGGTCTCCTGTCTTCGGCAAAAGAGCGGCGTCGCTCCCACCATTCGGGAATGGCTTGTCCGTGCGGAGCGCGAGTGTGGTCGCCCTCTCCATTGCTTCCGTTCTGATCGTAGGGGTGAGTTTCTGGGGGAGACCACACTCTTCCTCACCTCCCATGGCATCCATCATGAGACGTCAGCGCCTTACACGCCAGCCCACATCGGCATCTCTGAGCAGTGGACCCGCACCATGGCTGATGTCGTCCGTACCATGCGGGTCAAGTCCAGACTCTCTGATGGCTTCTACTTCAAGGCCATGACCTACATGACGTGGGTCTGGAACCGGATTCCCCATGGACCCATTCTCCGTCAGTCCACACCATACCAGCACTGGTGCGGAGGGCGAGCCGACTTCCGTCTGGCCCGCGTCTGAGGATGCATTGCTGTCGTGTAGTTGTCTTTCCCACACTATGGTAGCAAGGTCGAGCCTCGCGGCCGTCCCTGTACCTTCCTTGGCGTCTTGCGTCAATCAAAGGCATGGCGTTTGTGGGATCCTACCCGTCACGGCATCGTCGAGTCCCGGGTTGCCCTCTTCTTTGAGGACCTGTTTCCTCGCGACCTCATTCGCTCCGACGCGTCAATGTTCCTCCAATTGCGTGGGGGAGTGGTGGGTCCGTCCTCCGTCCAGCCTTGTCTAGGTGTCTCATTGTCTGCGCACGTGGGTCCCTCTATGCCAGCTATCCCGTCCGTGTCTGCCAGCCCCGTATGGTCGGCTGCCCCATCCGTGACCGCCAGTCCTTCATGGCCGGCTGCCCCATCCATGTCCGCCAGCCCCTCAGGGCCGGCTGCCCCGTCCGTGTCCGCCAGCCCCTCAGGGCCGGCTGCCCCGTCCGTGTCCGTCAGCCCCTCAAGATCGACAGTCCCATCTGTACCTGCTAGCCCCTCAGGGCCGACAACCCCGTCCGTGTCAGTGCGCTACACACGTGGTCCGGGCAAAAGCCTTCAACCCAGGTCGACAGTGAGTACTCAGGCCGCCTCCTCATGCCTTCTCGCGCCACGACCCCCAGTCACCCCACGAGGCTCCTTCCCTCCTATCAGAGCCACTTCCACAGTCATGAGTGGGGACCCCGGCACCAAGGCACTTGGCTTGGCCACACTGTCAGTCATCACGGACCTACATCCAGGGTCAGCTCTGGGCTATGCCTTGCTCCATCAGGAGCACCGATACGTTGTCGCAGCCACACTCACGCGTATGCAACCAAGGGCGCGGGATGTGCACGCCCATATTGTCTACCCCACGGAGCGACCAGAGGACCCAGCCACCCTACGTGAGGCTCGGGCGTCTCCCCAGGCTGCTCATTGGGAGGCTACATGCGCCAACGAGCTTGTCACCATTCGGCAACATCACGTCTATGAGCTCGTCGACCTCCTCCCGGGCCGTAAGGCCATCGGCGTCAAGTGGATTCTCTGGCGAAAGTGGAAGCCAGATAGGTCCCTCGACAAGTATAAGGCCTGTCTTACAGCCAAGGGGTTTGCTCAGGTCCCTGGGATTGACTATGACCAGATCTTTGCCCCGGTTGGTCGGTTCTCCACTAGCCAAGCGTTATTCAACCTGGTTGCCTAGCACGGGTAGGAACTGCATCAGATGGAAATGAGAAACTCCTTTCTACATGGCTCGCTGGAGGGCAAGGAGCTCTACATGGTGCAGCCTCCAAGCTTTGACGATGGCTCCGGCAAGGTCTGGAAACTGCGAAAGGCACTCTATGGATTGAAATAGTCACAGTGCTCCTGGAACCAGGAGATCATTAGCACGCTTCTCACAGGCGGCCTCCTTTGTAGATCTGTCAACCTCGCGTTGTTTATCAGTCGGCGACGTTAGACCCTTCTTGATGTCCCCGTCTATGTCAAAAACCTACTCATTACATCTCTGGATGCAGCTCCTATCCAGCGGGTCAAGGACCTGTTGCATGCTGCCTACCAAATGAAGGACCTGGGGTCAGCACGAGTCTTTTTGGGCATGGAGCTTGAGCATGATCGCTCTATGGACATCCTACATTTCCATCAGGCTGACTACCGTTCAGATCTTGTCCAAGCGCTTTGCTGAGGACCTGCCCCTCGTGTCGAGAGCATCCTCATCCATGTCGCCCGATGGTCAGACGATTCTCAAGAGCTCTGATCCTACCGTGGTGGGGGAGCTAGTAGACGTGATCACATATTTACACGTCATCGGATCACTGATGTTCCTGGCGACGACGACACATCCAGACATTATGTTCACCATCAACCTCCTGGCACAGTTCTCTCAGGAGCTACGTCACCTCCACTTTGAGGCCGCAAACCGATTATTGCGCTATGTCATCTCTACCGATGGCGAGGCCTCATGTTCGGGCGACAGCCGTCTGTTGTGGCAACAAGATATACAGACAATGACTGGGCCAGTAGTCTGGAAGGTAAGATTCGTATTGGCTGAATCTTTCTTGTTGGCGGGACGGCTGTATCCTGGCACAGCGGCAAGCAAGGCTGCATTATAGAAACACTGCTGAGGCTGAGGATGTGGCCCTTGGTTTTGGCGCTTGTGAGAGCGTGTGGTTGTGCCACCTGCTGTCCGAGTTGCATCAGTCAGTCCCGTCCATCATGTTGCACTATGACAATGAAAGTGCCAGGGCCATTGTTGACAATGACGGCGTGCATCACACTCGCACAAAGCACATCAATGTCGAGTATCACTAGGTGTGTTTGTTGTTGCATGAAAATAGCATGAGCATTGTGTGGGTTGAGACAGCACGGCAGTTGGCTGACTTTTTTACTAAGGCACTGAAGCATAATTCATTGAAGAAGGCTATGAGTGTGGTTGGTGTGCATTCGTGAGGTTATCTCTCTCTTTGTCTGCTTGGTCTGTCTGCTCTCTTCCCGTCTATGTGCGCTGTGCCTGTGATTCATGGGGGAGTGTTAGTGTTTTCACACATCTCTCACTTGTACTCTGTTGTATCCTCCCGGTTTGTGTACATCGGCGTTCAGATAACTGACGACGAGACGCGACGCTACAAGAGTATCATCTAGTGGAGCCGACGCATGCTGAGACCTACATGCAGTTTGTCGGAGCCTCCTCCCTCCTACATGCTCAGCTCCATCGGCACACTTCCTCGGCAGTCGTACCGACAGCAGTCACTATCGCTACATATACTGTCTGCACACATCCAGCACCGTGTTTGACTTCATTCTCTCATAGCGCCATGTCATACCTAGGGTCCAAGCTTCATGACTTTCAATCACTCTTGGTACTAGTGATTAGCGTAGATGCCGCCTGGGTTTAGGCAGCCATAACTCCTCACTGCTATTTTTTTCTAGCTGATTCTGACCGCACGACTGTGTTTGTAGTGTGTGTATTATGGTATGGTCCAGTTTTCAGGCAAACGACGCACGGGTTTTGGACTGTCGGCCGTCTAACAGGGATCACGGAGAAAACCATGTCTGTCAGAAAATAGGTCTATTTTCTGATTGGCTTAAAAACTTAATAACAAGCTCTACATAGCTTGGGGGGGAGCTAGAATTTTGAGGGGTCTCCCATTGTTACTCATTCTCATTTCTTAATCAGTCATTTCCACTTTTCAGCTATTGTCTGGCGCTATCTCTGGCGCGCGCAGTTTTGAGTAACAAACACCAGAGCTCTCAGACTTAGGCTCTGGTGCAGCAGACTAAGGGGGCAGCTTAAGCAACAAGCGTGGATTCTTGCACACTGCATCAACAACACTTCTGCCCCAACTTGCTGCTATAGGAGTTATCCAACTGCTCTCAAGAGCAGTGTAGTCAGCGCCCGATTTCGGGCAGCCGTAACTCCTCATAACTCCTTTTTTTAATGATTCTGACTGCACGAGTGCGTTCGCGGCGTGGTTATTTTGGTAATGTCTAGTTTTTAGGCAAAACGGACAACGCCCGGGTTTTGAGTTGTCTGGTGTCTGGCAAGTCTCACCTAGGAAATTTCTGCCATACAAGATAATTCTAGGATGTTCCTGGTTGGCTGAATTTCTGAGTAACAAGCCTCACAGAGATGAGGTGAGGCTAGAACAGGGAGGGGTCTGAGTTGGTTGCTCGTTCTTCATTCCTTATGAGTCATTGCTTCATGCCAGCTGGCTCTAACTCTAGCACGCACACTTTTGAGTAACAAACCAGAGCTCTCACACTTGTACTATAGTGCAACAGACTAAAGGGCAGACTAAGCAACGAGCGTGGATTCTTGCACACTGTATCAAGAATGCCACTGCCCCAAGTGTGAGTGACCCGTAGCAGTGGCAGCAACATCAGTAGCAGTAGCAGTGGCAACAACAACAGAGATGCAGCTGCAACAGCAGTAGTGTCAAACACAGCTGCAATAGCAAGGAGCAGCAGTATTAGTAGCAACAGACATCCACCACACACACACACACACACACACACACACACAAACACACACACACACACACACACACACACACGCACA